>JAODAL010025268.1:0-58947 GCA_025379985.1 Phyllomedusa bahiana
AATAAAAAGAGACAAAGGTCAAAGAGGGGCATCAAAACTTCCCAAGATAGGGAAACTGCTCTCCCAAAAACCCGAACGTGCGATTCGGTATATAATGCTTCCCTCGGGGTGATATAGCATGTGAGATCATCCTCTCTTAAATACATGTTATAATTAGACCTAATCAAGAGGCACATGTTTCACGAAGATCACACCACTGCCCCACTTCCGGCTGTCCCGCGCCACCGCGCATGCGCGGAAGAAACCATTTCCGCACATGCGCGCAGCGCGTTCAGATCGCCGGAGCGGGTGAAAAACCTCCACACAGCGAAACGCGCACCCCCCTCCTATAAAAGATTTTATTGCAGAAAAGACCTGCATACAACGGAGGGAAAACACAAAGTGGCAAATGCAAAACACCGCAACACCACTCCCTCCACCCAATCCAAGTTGTAAATGAAAATCTTAGGAATCAAAGCAAAGACATTATATATGTAAGATGGAATAATACAATAAACATACATATATATATATGAGGGTCTCAACGTATCACAAGTGCAAAGGTCTGACAACAATATATAAAAATAGAATCTTAGACATAAAAAACAACAAACATCATATATATAGGGTAGAGCGGCATAAACGATCCAGCATGTCACAGTATGTAGATGTCCTGGCTTCAATAGTATATCAGTTGGAGAGGGGAAAGGTAGCATCGATCCACATGAAACAATAAGAATACAAAAATGTGTGGTAAAAAAAATTTAAAAAAAGGGAGAAAACAGAGAAACTCAATAAGATTCAACTCAATAGAATTACCACAAAGGAGAGGCAGAACAAAACAAGGAAGACAGTATCTCCATATATGCATTCAAAGAAATGGGCAAAAGTTTAACTTCTCATTTAGCCCAAACGGGTCCCAAATAGAAATTTAATGTTGTAATCCACTTAGTTTCTCTCTGTTCAAGTGCCCTCATGATGTTACTCCTCTAATTCCTAAATGTACATCAAATACCAAATACCTTAAGCGCTTTTGAGTCACATCCATGATGTTTTAGGGGAAAAGTCGAGGGAGGGTTTTTTATTTAGAGACATCATCGGAATATTTAGTTGCTGAAAAAATCGCGAACTTGTTCTCGACCAAACTTTCAGCTCACGTGATGTAATACCCATATAGAATTTATTTACATGGGCATTGTGTCCATGTAAGATTTACATTTTTCATACTGCACGTAATAAAATGATAAAATCTGAAAATCACGGATCCGTCAGAAGTTTTAAACGTGTCAGAACGAATCATATTGCAGCACGCAACACATTTGCCACAGGGAAAGAAGCCACGTTTGGCCCACGAGTACTGAATGGATTCACGTTGGCAACTACATCGTGGGGTCTTTACTAATTGATCCCTCAAGTTTGGGGCTCTGCGAGCTGTCATAAGTGGTATTCAGAAATTTCTTTGGCCAAAATGGGATCCGTTTTTAATACATCCCAATGCTTAAAATATATTTTTCCCGTAGGTTTGACCACTGTTGATTATAGGTAGTAATGAAATCCTTCTGATTACCCTCTCTCTTTTTCTGATACGGGCTGTAAAGTTGATCTCTCGGGTTTTCCTGGCTCAAAAATACACTTGTTTGGTTTTTCTATTGCTGTAACCATGTTCACTAAAACGATTTTTAAGTCTAAATCTTAATCTCAAAATTGGAATCAAGAGAGCATATGCTTCGCATGCGCAGAAACTGTTCCGTAGGGATCGCTCTGATGGTCGCTGGGTTATGAAACGATGTAGCATGTAACAATGAGTTGACGGATGTACTCTACGATGTAGATCTGTCTGTATCATGTTGTCACTATCAATTTTAATAGCAATATCCAAAAAGTCAATTTGCTGTTATTCTGCTCTAAAAGTTAATTTGATGTTATACCCATTGTCATTAAGATATCCCATAAATTCAGTTAGCTGGGACATTGTGCCATGCCATAAAAATAGCACATCATCAATGTACCTAACCCCAAGAAATTGGACCCCGATGGCGTTCCCCGTCACATCATCATGAAAAATACAACGTTCCCAGTAGCCCAAAAATAAATTTGCATACGCCATAGCACATGCTGCCCCCATGGCAGTTCCCTGACACTGTAAATAAAAATGGTCCCGAAACACAAAAACATTGTGCGTCAGAGGTCTAAAATCAGCTGACTTAATTAAGCCTTCAATCCACTTCTCCGCAGAGAAGATTCAACCGCAGTCAAACCATCGGAATGTCGGATGTTGGTATATAACGAATCTGCATCGGCCGTAACTAAATAAACTCCTGATTCAACATTGATCCCATTAATGCGCCTAAGGACATCCGTCGTGTCATGGACATATGACGGTAAAAGTTCCACTAAAGGGTTTTTAAAGGTAGTAGTCTATAAATTTACAGGCAGGATCAGATATCCCCCCAATTCCGGACACGATCGGAGGCCCAGGCGGATTGACGGGATCCTTGTGCTCCTTAGGAAGGAGGTACAGTGTTGGAACCCAATAATGCATTAGGGTGTACAAAGATGTTTTTACTACTTCCTGCCTGGGAGAAAAAAATATGGCGGCGGTGGAAGCCTTCACAAGGCAGGGGCCCCGATTGGAGTGAGGGACAGTGTCCGTTACCATTACCCATTGCTTTAGATGCTGCGGCCATCTTTGCTGTGGCGTCTAAGGGGTTAAATAGCACGGGATGGCGATTAGTAGCTAACAACCGCTGGCTACATAGCGCTGCGATCCCGATACAAAGTCATTTACCAGTATTAGGATGTACTAATATGGATTTGTTTTCTTATTTTGTCTCTCATAGTTGAGGACGACCTATGATGTCAATCCCAGGCCTCTCTCATCTTTTTAAGTGAGAGAACTTGCACAATTGGTGGTTGACTAAATACTTTTTTTCCCCACTGTGTAACAATGTACCGAACACGAGCGCATTAGGTCTGGGGGTTAGTGTAAGTCTAAACAACAAAAGGTAACAATTCCCATATGGGATATATCGGCAACAACACCAGATTATCAATGTAAATCTGTAACCACGCTATAATAAATATGTATAATAAATATAGTGCGCCTTTTTATACATTTCTGTCCACATTAAGTCCATGGCGGGTGATAGAGTCTGTGTTGGAGAATTGCAGTAAATGTCTCCCTCTTAGAAACAGATTCTAGAGCTCCAGAAATAACCAGCTTGCTCATAAATTCATAAATTGCCGGTTCCAGAGAAAAAGAGGGACAAGAGCACAGAGCACACAAAATGCTGGAGATATTACCTAACACCCCAGCTGAGGGCGATCTAACTCTGTCATATTAGCGCAGCACACTAGTGATGTCACTGATTGGAGCTACAAAGTCCTACAAGGTCTTACGCATTTCAGAACGTCACAGATTCCTATGTCAGGAAAACCTAAGTGTGATATAGTCCTTGTAATAAAGCCCTAGAAATCAATCATATTATGTAGATCTAAGTAACCCATGCAGTAATTAGCACTAAAATAATCAAACTTTATTAAACAAATCCTAAAACCCCAAATTTATGTAAGATAAATAAATGTTTGTCTAAAATTACAGTTTATTCAAGAACATTGATTAAGAAGCAAACAATGTAATGTCTCAGTCCAGACCATTTGGAACAATTATATTCAAATTACAATATCAGTCTTTCTAAGTCAGCAATATTGGGGCTGAATCTTCCTTTTTTTTTTTTTAAACACTTTTTATTGCTTTTCTCATTTTTCATAAACAATACAACTCCGACATTGTAGAGATCAGAACATAAGTATACATTTCAGGCCATGCCCGATACACTATTGTAGAGGAAATGCGATTCACATTACCGGATCTACAACCAAAATCAATGACAGACAGATGAACAAAAATCAATCTTCATAAGCCGACTCTAACGAATTCTCGTAAAGCCCACCATAAGACACAAAAACAACACGAATAAACCGCAGTGCGTGCGTGCATCCTCATTTCAGCATGAGGGTACAAATTTTTGCGAACCCATCTTCGGATAAGACCTAGTGAGAAAATACTCTCACCGTCAGACTATCCCAGGCTTAACAGGGATTTTTGCCACATCATTTGTGTGGTTTATCCTTCTAACCTGAATGCCACCATCCCCAATCATATTCACCCCAATTCCCCCGGCCCTACCTAGTAACATCCATGTGGATACCTAGAAGACGATTTCCTACTAAATGCATTCAAGGCGCCAGCAATGATTTCCCCTAGCTCATGTAACAATCAGTGAGGTAATTCAGCTAAAGGTTTCTGCCACACCGACACTGATAAACCAAACCTGGACGTATGCATCTCCTTGTGTCCTCTCGTCCTTGCACAGAGCTTGGTCACCAGAGAACTACGATCTTCCTAGCTGTTCCTAATCCCCTAGTGTAGAATGGCATAGTGAGTGTTCTAATATGCAATTGTTGAAGTAGGCAGTGTTTCACCCAGCAAGCAGTAGCTATGTGCTACTATTTCCTGGTACTTTGCGTGTCCTCCTCCGCCCTTTATGACAGGAATCGCCGCATGGTTCTCTCCTCAATCCAGAGGTCTGGGAGAGTGAGAAAATCAGAAAGCTCTCCATATTGCTTACGATTTGTGTAGCTTAATCGCCAAAGTGCAACCCTTGATAACCTAACAATACTGTACCCACGTATTCCTGTGAGAAACGCAAACAGCAACACAACAATGCCACTGCCAAATCGGTCTTTTGAGTTCGTGGTACATACATAGTGTAGGCTAATGATGTAACACCTTATCACGGGAACCTTCAGGGTGATGGAGCGTTAAACGGCATAAATAGCATTGTGCACTTATAGTTGTGAGGAAGGTTTCCCGCCAGAGTCCACATGATCGTGTCTACGTTAAAATGCCCACCCCCTAAGAATGACTTCAATGCATATCTGTGCATCTGGCGTCAGTCGACAGACTGCCAGTCTGGTAAAGTCCCTGACCGAGTTTGGGCCTCCCTCAACCGCAGTAATAGCTCACAGTACAAGCGGATCACACGTGTGTACTCACGAAAGAAGTGACGTACCCAAACGCGTAACTTCCGGAACCTACACATCCGAACATCTGCAGATTGCCTTAGAAGAAAACCCAGCTTTTTTGTTGACCAGGTCATAACAGCACCATTATCATGTCCCAGGCCAAGAATACACACTCAATCTATCAAACAAACTAACAAACTATCTATCAAACCTTAACTATCTATCTATCTATAATTTAACAATCAATCACTAGCACAAGAGCGGTCCTCGGTCTTTGACTATACTTTTTAGCCACATGGTTTTATAATCACAACAAAGTATAGAGCAATTTATGAGATATGCCAGTCAAGCATATGCGCGTTCCCGGGTAAGTGAGAATTTTTTCTCTACATCTCTCATGGAAAAGCCATCTAGGTGCCTTGTCGTGCATTAATTGACCAACCGTCTGCAGACCCCTGAACTCTCCCACAGTTCACATACGAAACATAGGGTTTCCGTCCGTCATCTCTATGGCCGTACTGAGTCCACCAGATGCGGAACTACTCAGGAAGGTCCATAGGGGACCTATATCTTTAGATAGTGAGCAAAGTCAGAGTGCTACCAGCCTTTCTTACATATTTCTTCTCCACAGACCATCTCTAGGTGTGTCGACGGATTACACACCGCTGCGGAGCGATTTTTTAATCGGTGTGGTTAGTTTGGAGTAACCTTGTCTTCGGGTGAAATGAGTCCTGGTCGGTGATGCCAAGGGTAAACATCAGACTCTTATGTTCTAAATCTCACATTTACTTAAAATGTTAGAACTGATGCCCCCACATCTCACCAATCAACACTGTGTCTAGGCCCAAATCATGCGCTAGGTTATAGCCTCATAAATCAATTGCTGAGTAGATTCATCCCCACCACTCACTAGTTTAGGCAGCCATATAGTTTCCGTTGTGCTACATCCGAGATATCTTCTCCATTCCGTACTTCTACATCCCAAATAAACTTTGACAAACAGGATTGACCTCCTAATTGATCGTCATTCTCCGTGTCTAAATAGGAAAATACGGTAAGTCTATGTGTCATCAGGATTAGCAATATTTATCCGGAAACAAATATTTTAATAGCGAGTAAGCATCTTCATCCTTGAAGAGGGATGTAGATTCAGTGCCCAAATCCAGCTCTCACAGAATCTATTCTATCTAGTCGAAAATTCTATTTCAACAAGACGAGGGGACGTTCATATTTATATCACCTGGTCTCGTATCTACCAATTTAGATATCCTTCCATCAAATCTTTAGCGTGACTATGATTTGTTGCATGGCTCCGTGTGATGTCAATATTTACAGGGAGTTTCACATTCGCAAGGTGCGATCAACATTTGGGCCAGTTCAATTTTTCACTCTTAGTCTAACCATTTATTCTCTTGTAACCCTCAGAGTCACCTAAATAGGTACTACAATACATCTACCAACAACTCACCTTAAGGACAAACCATACAACTCTTCATATTACCACCAATATAACTACTAAAACAAAAACAGTGAAACAATAAAAACACCTAACAAAAAAATAAATTATACATCACAACTACATCCAACATATCAAATAGAGCAATCTAACTCATCTCTATACTACCAATCTATGTACGATAAATAACGTCCTAGTAGAAAAAATACATTTAGTGACAAAGAAGTACAATCTATAGCTATATAAACTGGGTCTATGGATCCTCTACCACTACGTGGGTGCTAGTTCTCGGCTAAGTATCATTTTTTATATTGCAGTTAGTTCTTTATATGCTTGCTATCGATCTTTCCTAATGTAAATTTTCTTCGGCTTATTTACTCACATAGATGGTGGAGCAGTAAGTACCTCTTATTTACCTGTTACGGTCTAGTTTGTGGTATACATTTATTCTCTATTTCGTTAGGTTCTTTTATTGCTTTCACACACTGTTATCTGTTTACTGTATTATATCGTGTCAATAAAAAATTGATTCTCTTTTTCCATAAGGCTGTTGTTGGTATTTGTTTGTCTATTTACCTTCATGGTTTCATAGTTTGCCCGTTTTTTTGTACGTCAATAGGTACGAAACGGTTTCTAAAAACTACTGCGGTAGCGGGCCTAGGGTACACTACAATCAGATATACGAATCTAGAGACTCATAGATCACCCCGAAACATGCGGTCTTAATGTCCTCCCTACCGTCCAACAGTCGGATACTCCCCGTAAAAATAGATCAGAAAAATCTATCTTAAAATATTTGGCTAGGAGTTCTAAGGCTCCAAAATTAAACTCCGTGAAGAGGAGACTTAACGGACACCCCTTTCTGGTCCCTTTCCTGTAGGGAGTGAGAATTTAGGAGGATACAGGTAAACCTGCTAAGTTAATATTGAGGCGTTGAAGGGACTATTGAAAGCATGGACTAGAAAGATTATGCTTACTAAAAGGCCCAACATGTGATTTCCCAATATGTCCAGATCTACATGCAGACCCAGTCGCCAAAACCCAGCGCTACACGACATCAAAAAGCCTTTATCTGCAGCTAGGACCACCAAACAGAGGCGTTCTCTATCTCCTCCTAGGGCACTTGCCAGTTTGATAGGATCCTGCTTCAACTACTAGCTGCCAAACACCATACCTCCATCCCCCCATCCTCCCCCACCTCTCCCCCTCCCACACTATCCCCATGTTTACCCTACCGTACGTGCCTCGAGCATCTCTCTCCTGATATAGACCTTTCGAACGTCATGGTCTACGGAGGCAGCCCACAATTTACTCGGAGCATAATAACACCGTCAAAGCGGTCCGCCAGGATTTCTCTGGGATAAGATTTTCCTGATCAATGTCATTGCGTCAGAATAGTCTGCATAGGATAGGTGGGCATAGTAGGATCCTTAGCCTTCTCTTAGTGGAGGACTGATGATACGCATTTACTTAAGATCTAGGACGTAAATAGCCCGGAATGGCAGGACACCGAATTCATAATAGTTTGCGAAGAATCGTAGGGGCAAATTCTGAGCCAGGTTAAGAAATTGTTCTAATTTAGTTTCCCCTGTTTGAAGAACCCGTCCAGGTGGCCCGTAGCTCTCTTCCCTACTCTTCATTTACGAAATCTGAGGCACTGCGCTTCACCTTCACGTATTCAGAAGATTGTCTCTCTAGTCTCAGCATGTCCTCTTCTAGTATCTAATTCAGACCAATTTAGGCGGAGGAGTCTTATCTCTATTAGCATAGCATAGTCCTGGCAGTCCAGTACCTATGGGAGATTGACCTGTCTGAGGAGATACGAATGATGTATCTCAAAATTTGTTCATAAACGTTCATTGCACACGCACTTCCTCATCAAGAACCATTCATGCGAACCTTATCAGTTGCTCGTAAATCAGCTGAATCTGTGTGGGTTCTGTGGAATGTCATTATTCAAGTATTAGTCTGGTCTGCTAGATAATCATGTCTTATCTCCCTGCATACCTTTTCTACCCTAATATCTGAAAAGATGAAGTTCAGTCTGAGGATCTATGGTCAATATCCTTACCTACAGCTCCACCTTTCATTTACAAATCTCAACTCATCCGTTTGTATCCTATCTCCAACTCCAACTCTACTATGTGGCGTACTTGATCCTCATGTCTCAGTAAAAGCTTATATATGTTTCCTTAGTACTATATACCAGCGTGACCTAGCTAATGCTGGAGATATAGGAGTACTCTACTTGATTGCATTATTCTTCTAGTATGAGGAGTAATAGGCTAGAAACTCATGCTCTCTTAATACCACCTTTCTGATTCATATATGCCTCGAATAATAGAGGCCCGATCATTACGAGGGTGACTTCATTGTCCTTGGCGAACACCAGCCACCAGCTCTGACCATTATCTGGCAAAACATGTCTGCCTTGCCAGACGTGCTACAAGAGTGACCCATTCCAAATAAATAAACCCAGTGCCGGCTACGGGGAACGTGTTTCCGCGCATGTCAAGAAATTGGGACATGTCTAAAAAGGACAGATTCCAGAACCTCTTGCATGTCTACTCTTATGTAACACATAGGATTCTTGAGACACATAACTAATAATAAACTCAGCACTGGACCATCACTTGAGGGACCCGGGGAGAAGAAAGTAAAGTCTCGCTCTGAGTCCAGGGATTCCATTATCTCTCTCTCCAGACAATCGATATTAGTGCAGCTGTAGTCATATCAGCACTAGTTTGCAATCTCGCAACAAAACTCCCTTAACCGTTAACTGGAAATCAGACCCTCCACCCTTCTGAATCGCTTCAAGTTCCATCCTCCCTTTCTGGATCGAAGAAAGGGTCCATAACCCCGATCATATCCACGACCCCAGCCTTTGAACAGCTGCTGAGCTGATAGGTACAGGTCATTGTGTCAGAGTCTCTAACTCCGTAAGCGGTCCTGTAAGTAAGCACCCGAATGTTGAGCCATTAATGGACGACAGTAGCATACTCTTATATAGTAATGATTTATATCTTTATACTCCTCACCCAGATTTGATCACGGCCACAGTGGGAGTGCAAAGTCTACTCTTCTCCGTATTCAGAGAGTTAATGTGAAATTAGTCTCGAACGAAAGAAGTCCCATTTAAGTATAAGGGATAGACGACCTACCATGCTAAATGCGCCTGTAGCACCCTGACCTACCTACACAGCATTGTTGCAGCTGAGACCTAATAGACATGACCAACCCACAGCCACTCCAAAGACGCTTGAGATCCTCCCGCCCTTTAGGTGGAATTCCTGTAGAAGGACAATATCCGGGGAGAAGTTTCTTTAAAATGTTAACGAGCTCACCTAGCCAACATAAATGTAAATAGAAAATCTGACCTGTTCTATAATCAGGATGATACTCAGAGCCCCTTCTATGCTTTCTCCGCATGCACATTGATACCCATAACAAAGCCCCATCTATTATGCAAAAAGAGACACAGAAGACTGTAAGCTGGCCTCTCTATCGTCACTCTCCTAAATATGGCCCTGCCCCGAGAAACTATTCGTAAACCACCAATGGTCCGCAGGAGACACGAAGACGGTTGCCCATAGAGTGTACAGCTAGAGGTAACCGCATTGTCCGCCATCCTGGCACAACCCTGAATAATAGCCATTCAACTCAAGCGCAGGAATATGTCTTGTTCCATCAATATAAAACATAAAACACACGAACACATCTAGAAGAGAGACCTACCATCCTTCTCTCCCTCCCTTGAGCTAACGTCGACTGCCACTTTTTAAATCACCCCCAGCGTAGGGGCATTGTGGATCAAAGCAAAAAAATGCTCTAAAACCACCGACACATTCACACCGCCCTCCGGCATATCTAATATCTGTTATACTACAAGACCTAATTAAATACAGCTGGAAAATGCTCTCGAACAAAGAAACCATATAGACAAATGCAGCAGCGCCTCATAGAGTGCAATGCCGATTGGTAAGGCAGCACCCTGTCATACTTTAAGCATGAACTAATTCCCTTATATAATATGCACATTCCTAAGACGCAATCGTCTGTCCCATGTTTCATGGATCCAGAAGAGTCCTCATTCCGCGGTCGGACCCTGGCAGAGACACCCCTGGTTACGTGACACATGATTCGCGTCCCATTATGTGTGTGAGTGTGTTAGAGCGGCTGAGAGGAAGGCGGGTATCTCGTACTTGCGTGGGTTGTTTGCCAGTGAGTCCTATGTTCTCTTCTGGATAGACTGCCGTTTCAAGATCACTTAGCCTCCTGGAGATAGCCGACCTAGTATAGGTCTATAGAAAGTCTTCTCATTCAACAAATCACATGGACTTTGTGATAGTAGAGCTAGTTCTAATTCCATCGCAAGGCCACGCTGTGAAGAAATCGAGGGCACCATCATTCAGCCCATATTGCCAACTTATGAAGTCACACCGACAGCGGTTAGCGAGACTTCTGAAACATCTGATTCTTAATCTGAGTTTAAAAGAGCAAGCCTCAGATGCGACAATGGCATTGCTGAACCGCATACGGAACTATTGTTTGTGAAAAGATAATAGCGTGCATAGGATAAGGTCCTCAAGACTATGCAGATAACTTTTGTGGCCTTCATCTATGTGAAAAATATATTTTGAGGTTACATCTCTACTTTCTACTGGGCAAGTATTATTAATTGCCATCAGATAGCGCATTTAGCCTATACTATATCTTAGAAGTCCAAAAACTCTCATGAATAATGCAGCTCTAGACTGCGGTTTACCTTCTAATTGACTTTACTGTGTCACCGTGTGCCTAAGATTGGAGGCACTTATCGTCATGGTTGAGCTTCACCACGCTATGTCGTTACCCTCTTTCACAAACATCTGCAAATGCGATGACTTCTCAATCAGACCAGAGCTACGCTGGTAACCCTATACCTTCACCGTGGAGTAACATAAATCCAAGGAGACTCTCTTTGCATTTATAACGAATGATCAGCACAACCCCACACTCTGACTACTCACTCAGATTCGCTGCTCCTTGCATGGTGGTGAGCGATTTTCAAGGTCCAATTAATAGCCTTCCTGTAGAACCGAAGAGTTGTGTGAGAATTTATGGACGCACTGCTTATTGTAGTTCTACGCAATTCAGTGGCGCGACTACATACTGGCTTGTGTCACCAGCACTTAATCCTCAAGATTTAGCGTGAGTCTAAGTTCTGAAACATGTCTCTATCTGTAGATGGTGCACCTGTCGTCATTTTTTACTTCAGTACCATGGTTGTAATTTATTCTGTCAGAGTTCAGTCCTCAGAACTGTTGTTTTCTAAAGCTAGTTCCTCTGAGCAGTTGTCAAGGCTCCTACACGCCCTGCATACTTACTCATGTAGCAAGTAATTTTGTAGTCAGACTATACGCATAAGTGACGAGTGTAATTCTCCATTGTGTGGGTGACATGGCTAGCTTGTGATGAGGTATGTACTGTATAGACAACTGAGTTCTCATGCTCTCTACGGTCTCTAGCATCCCATCTTTCATCTGCTTGTTTATCTCTTGTGCACATATTAAAACCCCCTATAACCTCACCGTGCACCACTGCTTATGCACGCAGTGGCGACAGCTAGTATATGAATCGAGTAACCATGCCATTTTTATGCGCTACTGCCAATGTTGCTGATATCTCAGAGAGTAGGCGGACTTAGCCCCGGAATCGCTACTCCGTCGCTTACCACAGTGTTTGTACTAGTCCAGGCTCAGCTCACAATCTAGGTAGAGCGGATGATGACTGGTAGTGGCGCAACTTCTACGGTGTCTTTGTATACCATGTACCGGAATCGTGCTGCAATCCGCACATTATAGGAGATCCGAGCTGTGCGGGGCCGGGTAGCTCGATGCGCTACTAACAGTACCATCTGCTGCCGTAAGCGTAAGTGAATACTTCCGTTACTAAACCCACAGATATACATTACAGGGAAACACTCATCTGCACTTCTACAATAATTAAAACAACAGAACTTATTGGGATACTTGACAGACATATCCTGAGTCGTCCAACTCCTGACCGACAGAAATAGGCTTTATACAAGAGGGAGTTCATGTTGCACTAACATTTTAATATTTCAGAACTTATCCTAATTCTGCAGCAAAATTTTAGGGCTTTGTCGTCGCAAAATTAATATTTCACATTAGAGCCCTGGGAAATTCCATGAGCAACATCAAAAACAGCTCGTAGTTGGTATTCTTTGCCCCCTCTCTCATAAAGAAAATAACAACTTAGAAGTGCATCCTTGAGCTATTTCTAATTTAGACTCCTATATCATATGCAACAAATCTACATAGACCAGTTAAGGAATTGTAAATCGCCAACACGAAAGACAAACTGTTGACGCCTACGTAAGACCTGCCTCTCTCTCAGCGCACTTTCCTCTTGAACATAACATCGGCCACTCGTTAACCCTCGTGGCCACTGGTAGCTCACCTCCTGATCAGAGTCACATTATCGATACTGGAAGAGCTAGCTCCTACTAACTTCCCTAGTGGCCCTTCTTCCTGCACTTTCCATCCCTCTATCAGTTTTCTCCATAAGCATTACACCCTAACATTGACATCAATGGGTGTACATTAGGCAATTGCTTTCCACCTTGAAAGACACTCTACCAGGGTTCAGGAATTAAATCTCTCTATTTCCACAAATTGGTTGAGAAATATAAATTCCTAGTGATCCGATCACTTTAGATTTCAACAATAGTACACTGCATTGTTCTGAAAGACGATCCTCTGTACGAATAGGAAAATGAGCGTTCTGAAGCTCCCTGACTTAATTTTTTATTTTTTTGTTCTTTATCTCAAAGTAGTTTACTATGAATTAAAGATAACCAACAGAAACTGTGCAACAAATATCAGCAATGTAAAACAGTAATCATCAAATATCAACAATGGATCTTACTTAATAAAGGAAGAAGTAATATTTCAACAGAGAAACTATCTAGTGTGGTGTTATGATCAGATAGACAGAAATGTCCCCCTTTTAGAACAGGCCTGACATCTCCAACCACCCCTATGATCAGCCCAGACTCTACTCAGGTAAAAGAGAAGAACAAATAGGAGAACCTTCCCGGTTCCGGCCCACCATGTTATGACAGCAGCAGTGCGCGGAGCTCCGCTACATATCGGGCCCCCCCCTAACCATCTACATACCTGCTTTCAATCTATAACGCACATCGCACATTCACTGTGCAGAGGACAAACCAGAGAGTGGTCACAGTTAATTGAAGGCTCTCTGTTTGAACTTACTTGTGGATAAGACTTTAACCAGCCCCATGGAGACCTCTGAGGTGAAGACGCGACTTCCCCCACACCGCAAGGTTTTGTGAAGAGAGCGCAGACTCTAGCTGTCGTATGCCTTGCACGTAGCGGGAGATACAGCACTCTCCTTCTGTCGGCAGCTCCTGTGAACTGCTCTCCTCTCTCCGCTACAGTGGAGTGTGATAACCCGTATAACAAACATAAGGACATTCGTCTCCAGTGTAAAGCCTACCCTCCCACCTGGCTGCTGAGAGCAGGGAAGTTACTGCAGGCGGCAGGCTCCCTCTCTGACCCCCCCCTCCTCCCTCTGCTACTGCCACAGAACTATTTAACAAAACCTGCTCTGCCCTTCTGACAGCCCCCTGTAGTCCCTCCATCCACGTATAAGGAAAGGAGCCTCTTTAATACATATTTATCTCCAACATGGGACTTGCTCCTAACCTGGGCCTCACACCACCCCGCAGCTCTTCCTGCATAACTTCCCTTCCACCAACCTCCTGATTTTCCTCCTCCTCAGCCCGCCCCGCGGGCTGACCTCTAGCTCCGTCCGCTCTGTACTCTGTCCGTGCCATTCACACACATCTCTCACATACACATTTAGCTTCAAAAAAGATCCATCTGTTTAAGCCGTGCGACTATATCCAGTGGTTTGGCCGAAGACAAAGTGCACTTATCACTAACTGCAGTTCTCTTCCGTATTTGCATCTCCTCTGACAATTGACCTCCATTCCTCGGATGGACCACGTCATAACGACACAAACTAATCAGGGCAAAACCAAGAGGACACACATCAACATAGCAAAGGGCGCTAATCCACCCTTCCCCCACCCCCCCCCCCCCCCCCCCCCCCCCCCTCCTATACTCATTATCACCAATACATGTCAGTATACACAGACGAGAACAGTAATGTTCGAGACTGAACATAAATCGCTGAGTCCCGCAGCCGTCCACTCTCTCCTTTCACAAACCTCTCCCCAACACTAATGCAACGACAATCTGCCCTTCTGAATCAACACGTGATGAGGACTGCGATGAGGCTCAATAGATGACTCCCATGGTGATATCTATAAAAAATAGTGGCGCGTTGTGGAGTGGCCCAGAAGTATAGGCCTCCAGATATCCAGAAGACCTTGGCGCAACGATCTCTGCTACAGTCACGGCCCATGTTTGTCGAAATCCAGAACGAAAACAACAAACAGGCTCAGCGCACACGATGGACCATGACACCGCCTCCAAGAGCTGAAGAACAACTGGACTCCACCAACACGCGCCCTGCCCTAACTGCGCTCTACAACCAGCGGCTCCAGATAAAGTGAACCGGACTTGGCGAACAGTGTCTCAATCCGCAACAACCTCAACTGCGCATTGGAATCCCGACGTCTGGTGGCAGCATGAGCTGCTACCTTCCTATGTTGTGTGCCTAATCTAGCACAAGAACTCCTTGGGCATGCCCCAACCATGCAGAATGGAGAGTTACCGATCTTACAGAATCGTTACCCCAAAACCCTGCGAACCCATGTCTTCCTATGCCAAAGCCAGACCCACAACTGCACTCCATCTCTGAACAGTAACGCCTCAGCTGCCAGTTGATTTGTCAAAATACTATGGACTATCTTAAAATGAGCCAAAGTCAGCCATCTTCCGAGCACTTACAAAAATGCTGCAGCAGCCACTCAGGGCAAATAAAGGGACAATAAGTACATTACATATATGTGGCGATTTCTCTGTATGGAGTGTGGCCAAGCGACGTCGAGCATTTACTCATACACTGGCTCGGCACCTCCTACACCGACACATCTAGTGTGTTTGTGCCCTCACATGATATCCGGCTACTTCATGCGAATCTATCACCCGTAGCTATGATCCCTGTCAGCCTTCACTATATTACCTCTTCCCGTATCCCAGAAGAAGCTTCAAGGACTCTATTACACCTTCTTAAATCTACAAGCATCTGTAATAGAGTCAGGAACTCTTTCCCCGGATTCTAAAGCCTACCTAAAACAAGATAGAGACAACAGCTCCCAATAACAAGTCTGGTCAGAGACCGTCACGCCTAAATCGCCTCCCTCCTGAGCTGTTCACACCCTAACGCAGAAACACCGCTTTCCTGTCCTCTGCTGGCGTGCGGTGACACTCAGGAACCTGACACACTTCTCATGCTAAGTGAATCCTTGATTCATTGGGATCAACACCCCCTTTGTTAACTTTTCCTTTTGCTCTGTTTTTTTTTCTCTCTATATTTGGATGAGGTCGCCTTGCTTCTACTCACTGGTTGAACCTGTGTTACAAGTCTAACTATTAAATATCAGTATTTAATAATGTATTTGACTACCTCTAGAAAGACCCTGTCCCCACACAAAATGCATCATTACGCATAAGGTGGTTCCACGTGAGGGGAGCAATTTGCACTATTTGGCCTTAACTTGTAATTCCTCCTCTACATGTTGGAAGAAAAAGTGAAGTCCCAATAGCACATTGGCATTTGGACGGTATGTTAATGAGGTTCTTGTTAGTTATTCCACACCAATGGTGCTATTTCTTTTTTTTTCTGTTCTGTTTTGGTACATTCCTTGCGTTTTTTGTCTGTACGTGTTTTAGTAGGTCCAGATGCAGTGCTGCGGGATGTGTCCAACAGTCATGACTCGTCCCTGGTGGTGAGCTCCATTTCCTTACACTCACTTCTGTGCTAAAATTCTTTGTTACTATACTATTTAGAGTCCAAGTACATCGAGGAATGTTAAGGGAACCTGCGGTCTCTCTCTAATAGAATTATGATTCGATATGTCACCTTCAAAAAAAATAAAACAGACACATTATCCGCCGCTCCTTCAAGGAAACTCACTTGGAGAAGAGATTTCAGACAGGCTTAGTAAAGAGCACCATGGGCTGGCGCTCGCAGCTTTCACAGGATCTCCCATCCATTAATCAGGAAATACTTAAGTGTACTCAATTATCCTCATGCCATAAATAAATCTCTCTGATTAGCTCCACCCATAATAGTGGGGGCGCTTGGATCATGTATCCTCTGAAAGTCATCAGGGAAGTATATTACTCCATCTCTTGAGGATCT
This sequence comes from Phyllomedusa bahiana, assembly GCA_025379985.1. Taxonomy (NCBI): domain Eukaryota; kingdom Metazoa; phylum Chordata; class Amphibia; order Anura; family Hylidae; genus Phyllomedusa; species Phyllomedusa bahiana. The sequence goes on from JAODAL010025268.1 coordinate 16,823, forward strand.
AAAGGTCCATCCTATAACCAACCAGGTCATTTTATCTATAATAACCCTGACAAGACCAGTTATCTATATGACCAGTACCTCTACAATTGTGGGATGGGAGACTTTATAACCTGGAATTAATCTCGGCAAAATAGAAACATTTGTCCATGAAGCTCTCAAATCCCGTATTCCGCTAGTCACACATGTACTCCTCCCCACAATGTTGGCTAATTTTTATATCAGACTTCTCATTTGGTTGATACACGTGGAGAGGTCTTTTTCATCCACTGATCGGCATAGGGACTATCCTTTTTTCCCATCCTTCATAATTCATTGGTTCGCCGCGGTATTGATTCGTATTCTAGAACTCTCTCCCCAAGCCATGCAAAGGATGGATCTCTGTGATATTAAGCGATTTAGTTATTTCAGATCATGCCCACTCTTATGTACTACTCAACACTGGTCTAGTACGTCTGCTAGCACAGGTCCCAAGACGGTAGAGCTTAACCTCTGGAATTCCCATCTTACCTGTTTGGGATGGCAGAGTGACGTATATCTGTTCCTAATGTACCTCCGAAGGTGTGGCTGCAATTTTCTTGTACAGATTACTAACCGCGATAGACAGATCACAGTCTTACGATTGAGGAGACAAGCGTTAAAGCGGGTCTCTTAGAGTGCACTTGCATTGCCTACACTAACACCTATTCGGATGGTGGTTACGAACTAAATTAGATTGTTTGAGGTGATAAGCTTAGGGCAAATCGATAACACTGATTCTCTGTTCCTTCAAGACCTCAACTCCTGCAGCCAAACTCACAATTGTCGCAACACTAAAAAAGAAGTATATTGAAGTCAGCAGCTGGAGTTATAGAGAAGGTTAGTCCCGGCGATCAATTTTTGCTAAGGGGATCACTCTGGGTCCAATATCAACGCAATCGAGACTATGCGGGAATATGCAATAATATCAGGCTACTAGCATGTCATTAATAATGTCCAACAGACGTTACTATGACCATTTATATTCACACAAACCTCCGCAGAAAGGGACCCCCTCCTACTGGGCTTGGTCTCCCTGTCTCTCCCTCTTCCCTTTCGATCGAGCAGAGTGTAGGGCACTCTGACCTATCATAAACCGTGACCAACCTCTCCAATATTAAGAAATCACTAGGGGTTATTAAGAACTTGTTTAATAATTATAGCCCCGGCCCCCTTCTGAGCCAATCGTCTTACGGAGATCTTCTATACAGATTCTTAGATCTCTGAGCACAACAAGACCTAGCCCCTATTCTAACCACCACCGTCTCATAATCTCTTATCCCGACTACACTTCCACCCCCCGCTCCGCAACATATGAACACGCGTTTATAAAAGTTTTACCGCGACCAGAAAGGGACGGTCTCTCCCCTCCCCCTACTACTGTCCTCCTCGCAATTTTAATTTAATAAATTTGACTAATTTTCTGCCAATCTTCTTCCCTGTCTCAATTAGCGCCTCAACAGATGGGATTCGTTAAGGGCAACGGCGGTCCACTAATATTCGTAAAGTCATTACTGTGCCTGGATTTAAGATCAAAATGTAATCCGTCGCCTTCATCGCCTCGTCCTAGCTGTGCTCTGTCCATTGATGCATAATAACACAGTCGTTCTATTCAGGGTCACTGAGATGGCTGGGGAGCAGTGATGGAACGATTCTCAATTCGCATGGTGACCTTCCGTTTCTATATCTCTTGCACTATAATAGCCAAGACCCCACGCCCATGATCTAAACCGCTAGGTATTCGCATTTCCTAGGCCATTCATTTGGGCGAAGGGAGGCACTCGCCAGGGATGCCCATTAATGCGGCCACTGACTGACATATATTTGTCCAAAGAGACGCGTCTCTCAATAGCCCTGGTCCGAGCCTAATCGCATGATCTAGCTGGGCATTAATATCATTTCATCCAATTTAGCGGTCTCCTTTTTCCTGAAGAGTACTTCATATTTATCTATCTGGACCGCACAGGATGGAGTTCCGAAGCTTTAGAGATCCTGTTACAGATTTTGGCCTTTTCTCTCGGGCTTCAAGGTTAGCGAGTTTCTAAGTCAGATTGTTTGGCTCTACTCTATACCTTTCCCCTATATGAGTCCACTGCTCATTCACCTTCTTCATATTCTCGACATCTGCTATTGGCAAATTATACCTATATCCCTGGCGGATGACCTATAGTCCGGTATTTGGAATAAATATCGGTAAGGTACTGGAAGGCCTGTAGAACCTTGTTTTCCCTCTCTGGCCCTACCATACCATAGATACTTCCTAACCTGGACACCCAAATAATCAACATGGCCTATGATAACCTACCCCCAATTCTAAACGTTGGAGGATCGACAGGATTTTAATCTATTGCCCAATCTATTCACCTTCCCAACAACGGATTTACCTCTCCTCCTCAGAATTATCCTCAAAAATATCACCTTGCCCACCAATCACATTTTTTTGTGGCTTACTCCCCAATAGGTGAGTTTTTTAATAGATAAGGACAGTGCATACTGGACATCATTTTCAATTGAATGCTTTGATTAATGTTATTGGCCTCACTTTCTTCAACAGACCACTCTCTATTTGGCACTATAGGCGTCTTCGTAGGGTTCCCAGAAGATGAGGGGCCTTGCAGAGGGCACAGTGAAGAGGCACTGAAGAAGCTATAGAGAAAAAATAAAGTGTGCTCAAAATAAAGAGAAAGGGAAAGCAAAGCTGGACGACGGAAAGACATAATGCTATAAAGTATAAACTAACCCCAAAATATTTTTTTAACTAAATAAATAGTAAAAGAGATTAAAACAGAAAATGTTGGACCCTTTGAAAATTACTGAGGGAGAACAGTAGAGGCGCATGAGAATATAAAGCAAACGTATTAAACACTTTTTGCTCATCCACTTAATATACTGAGGATTATGACTTCCTGTTGAACAGGAGATGTGAAAACCCCAACTTTAAAAGTTTCTTGTCTATAACCCAGGAAGAAGTGCAGCTCCGTCTTAGGAAGATAAAATAACAAATCCCCAGTCCAGATGGCATACACCCTGTGTCCTAAGAGAGTTAAGTGATGTCCATAGTTTAGCGCTCCCCCCGAATTCCTTAATATTCATGGACGTCTTAATAACGGGGTATGTCCAACAAGAGAATTGGCGCAATAGCAGTGAATGAATGATGGACACAATATACAAAAAGGTCAACAACAGAGATCCAGGAAACTATACGCGCCATAAGCTTAACTCTCATGTTGTTGGTAAAATGTTTAAGTTTTACCTCAGAGATGCTATCCTGGATATTGCTTCCCGAAAATAGAAATGTATAAACGCCTTCCTAGCAGACGGGATCACTGAAGGAGCGGAAACGCAGTAGCAAACTCAACTCCTAATCAGCTATTTACATTTCTATGAGGAAGTCATCTGACTGCAGACTGGATTCGAAGTAGGTAGAGTCACCTGGATGTCACATATATCTATAGATTTTTTCTATGAAGCATTCTGCACAACGGTGCCACATAAAAGGTTGGTAAGATAAAATCGAGAATGCTCTTGACTAGGGGGAAAACTGTGTGACAAGTGGCGAGAGGATATGTCAACTGAGCATCACTGTGATAACGAAAACAAAGGGTACTGTAAATTAACGGTACAAGTACATCTAGAACTGGAACGCTGTTGAATCTCTTGGTACCACAAGGGTGCAGTAATTGGGTGAGTAACCGCTCATGGCTCTTTAACTATTTTTCACTTAATTCATGATCTTCAAGAGCACAGGGAATACACAGAGAATACGAACTTTGCAGCGTCGATACTAGAGCACTTAAAGTAATCAACACAATAGAGGATAATATGTTCAGTATACAAAATGATCTGGCATACAGCTTGGAGACACTGGTCAAGGAAATCGGCAGATGAAGCGCTCTTTAAAAAAACACTGGATCAAAGTGCAGAGAAAGGTTATGCACATGGGGAATGATAAATCCATTACAGTGATTACATGTTACATGGCAACACTGGTAAAAGTTGACATGAAGATAGGACATGCGTCATCCTGGTGGACTAGTAAACTATACATTGTAGCAGCTCAGTTAGTCCAGTCCAGGCACACCAAATGCAAATTGAGTCATACATGGGTTGCATTAAGTTAATATAGGGGCAATAGATGCACATGGATGAGAGTACACACTTATTTCTCGCCATTATTAACAAGTCACTGGTGTAGAACCACATGCAATGGAATATGGTGTACAGTTTTGGGCAACCAGTAGCACAGGAAAGACATTGTAGAGCTTAACAGCGTGAAAAAGCGGCAAACAAAAATAATAAAAGGACTTGGATGGCTACTACAGTAACACAGAAAGATTTGCAAGAATATTAGGGTTACGTTTAGTTTAGAACACGAAGGGTCTCTCGAGGGGGACATATCATAAATATGTTTTAAAGTATACCAGTCAAAGGTTTTCCAATATAGAGATCTTCTCCAAGATAAATTACATTACAATACTACTAGGCTTATCTAGCAACTAAGGGGGCATCCTTTAGTCTTTGAGGAACTAGAATAGCCTTCTACATAAGACATAGAAATGTGATTCTTATTACAATAGTAATGGTAAGAGCAGTGAGACTAATGGAATGTATCTGCAGTCACCATCAGATAGGATCTAGTACAAGGCTTGAACTTCAAAAACCGATTTCAAACCAGGTTTGGAATGCTATTACGGAGCGTAACTGAACTATATATACAAGCTCATACAGTGACTAGGATTCAGGAGAGGGGGGTCATTGATCCCAGGGAATTATTTCATGGAGTTAGCCTAATTGAGTCAGGAAGGATTATATTTCCCTAAAATGAGGATCAACAGCGCCTATCTAATACTTACATATGGGGATTTTTTTTGCCTCCTCGTGATCAACACCTTAGCACAAACAGGCCTTCGAACTAGATGGACCGACATGAACTATTTATTAGGGCACCTTGACATCAACACTATGAAACTATGAACAATCTATGTTCATGCTAAGTGGGAGAAGCGTCTACCCCAAACCAGGTAAATCTCTACTACAATTCTCACAGGGATTGCCTGAAGATGCATAAATATCTAGTAAATGAAAGTCAAACGAGGGCACACATTCTTTACAATTGCCCATACTCCGCAATGTGATTTAATATTCCCACCCCATTCCAGACTTGTGCCAGACCGTTTGACGGTATCTGCCCCAAGTGTGGCACCCCACTGCACAGATTTTTGCTTCCATAGTAATGAGGACTAGGTGTAGGAAAACCAGAAGATTCTGCAGACAGTCATACAAACTCTGTATTTAATTTTCCGATGTCATTTAACTTTAGAGGCCAACATCAGCTCCTGTTCACCACATTACATTTACCTACAAACATTTACGAACCACTCAAATTTTGCATATATTTTTATTAGCGCTAAAAGAAGCCTCCTGGCCAAATGGTTGGAACCAACTGTCCCCAAACATTGCAGGAAGTGATCCATGGTAAAACATAATCTCGAAATGGACAAATCGACATCACATGGACTAAGGAAACCCAATGCTCTAACATTTAATCAGATGAAATGGACAAGAGTTTATAGCTTAAACTATTTATTTTTACGAACTACATCAACACCCCCAGGAGATCAGGGAGATTCGATGCATCCTTTTGTATACACCTCCTGGTCATCTCCGAGTCCACACGAGCACATCTAGCAAGGCAACTCTGGGTCCAATCGATGTCTGTATCCCATCAACATCCGGAGCTACTACCTCAGCCATATCCTACAACCCCCATTATGCCCCCGTGGGTTAATTCCCTTGTGTAACTGTGCGTCAGAGTTTGTGGGAGACATGTGTCCCTCAATCAATTTCTCCTCCTTCGGTAGCTTTAGGGGACACGGGGCCATGATGCACATATCTTTCGCAGCATAGTAATCACGCACAATAATGTGCTTTAGTCAGCCTCTTATCCCAGATACTATACTTATAGCAGTATGGTGTATGTGCGCGGATTATGTTTCTTATACATAACAGCGTAATGGGTGCCAGCTGTTCAGTGTATGTTGTTGTTTTTATTTTTTGGCGGGGGGTTAACTTGTTTTATTATTTAATTGTGTTTTTTTCTTAGTGATGATATGGAGCTGTCTTTGCCTTCATCCTTAGAATTATGATTGCCCAAAGTATTCCATTATTGCATAACATTTATGGTAACTATTTTAAAAGCTTAGTACTTTTCTTATTTGTAATATGTGGCCTTATTATTATATTATTTGTGTATCAAGTGGTATCTACATCTATTGGAAACAGTTATTATATGTTTTTTTGTTACACAGTAAAATTAATAAAAAATTATGTTTAAAAAAAATAAAAAAAAAGAATCATAAGTTTGTGAGCATCAATGCAGACTCTGGCGATGCACAGGTAGCAGGAGTCCCCGCCAGACTAGTGTAAGGCCCTGCCGAGCATTTATGCTTCAATCAAGTGAAGAGAGAGTATAGAACTAGTGAACCCAAAACAAATAAACATTAATACAAATAACCGTTCAACGGCTCTTCGGTGACATCTCACTTCTCCAACTAAAGCCAATATATTGGCATCTAAATCTACCTTTCCACCTCCAATTTATCCCAAAATAGGCATAAACGGGAATATACTCAAGACACAGAGACATTCTCTAATCAAAAAACAGCGAATATTGGTCCGAATCGTAGAGAGATCGAATCCAATCTGTCCCAGATTGTTATACCAAATAATTGACTATACACATAATGTGAGTCGGATCTAAACTCCCTCAAGACACTTCTGCATTTACTTTACCTTCCCAAAAACATGCCGTCAGTGACGGACGTGTAGTAGAACGCCAGAGTCTAGGAATAACCAACTTGGCCGCCAGAAGCATAAATGTGATGAGGTGAGATTTGAGGAGTGCAGTAGGCAACGGAATATCAAAGAGTAGAACCGTGACAGGGGAGTATGGAATTCGCACCCCTGTTACGCCACATTGCAGATTACGCTTCAAGAACCTCCCTCCCAGAATGTTTGGAGAACCGGGTGGGTCATTGCCCACGCAGTGTGTTGAGATCATGTTCCTCTCCACTCCTATTACCCACAAAGATTACACGCCAACAAACACCAGGTGAGCAGTGAGTATAGATATATTCAAGCAATACAGGGACCCGATACCTTACCTGTGACAATTCTTATAATTTATAGTTCTCATGGGCCTATTGGTTGAGACTGAGGATTATGTAAGAGTTGGAACCTTTTCACCATAGTCCCATCAGTCAACTGTACATTATTCCCTCTCCCACCCATCCTGGCAAAGGGAACCTCGTCTTCATCCCCGAGTAGCCGAGCCCATGACTTGTTAAAGACCTGACATATGAGAGCCTCTCCCACATCCTGAGTGTCCTTCGGGGCAAGACACATAACTCAAGGTGTGAAGAGAAAGGTCTATGCAAATTCAGAGATCGTATCCAACCTAGTAAAAAGCAAACTTCAGCTGGTAGAAAAAGAACCTGGGAAAGCTGGTTGTTCCCGCGTCGCCCACCACGCTCCTCATAAGTTTTCATGAGAATTTTGAAACTACAGCGAACCCTATTCATGGACCAGAGGGGGCAGCTGATCCCCCTTAATAGACGGGTCAGTGCGAAACCCACAGAGATCCGGACAGCCGGTTTTCCCAGAAGCGGCCACTGCACAGGGACCTACACTCGGGTGTAACGGAATTGTCCAATTTTTATGCAAACGATCTACATGTATCAAGATTGAGGTTTGTGCCTATCAGGGTAATGCGACGCACTAGGATCGCAGGTAAATTAATGAAAGTCGTGCAGCCAGGGTAGTGCTGCAAATAGGCCCCTCTAATAAAGGCCCTTTTCAAGTCAGACAACCCATCGATTTGGACCCTCGCTCATAAAATGCCATCTAGAAATGCGGACCGTGTTGTCGCTAGGGCACCATATGGTAATAAGCCCATAGAAATCCAGAAAGGGACAAGAGCACCCAACTGCCTGTCAGGCGGGACAACGTCCTCTCAGTGTATTCAGGGCTACATCCCCAGCCCAAGACAGAATGAGTATAACCAATATTACTTAAGAGATGCAAAAAAGGCCCAGGGATTTTGACAGAAATCGCCTGAAGAGATATATAGGACCTAGGAAAATATACATTTTTTAAAATGTATTTTAAATTATACGGGCCCAAACCGAGTTAAAAGTCCTTCCTCTAGTCCCACCTCCCCAATGGTCCAGTTGAAGCCTAATGAAAAAAAGGGGCAAAGTTTTAGACCATAAGTCAAGTCTAAAGGAAGTTTCTAGGCTGATCTCACTGTTTAAAATTTCTGCCGAGCCATGCACCTAAGATAGTCATAAAGGAACAGGAAATCGCTTATACTGATCTTCTCACCAAAACCCTTCCGATTTATCCCATATGTTTATAGAAAACAAACAATTGGTGAACAAACTTCAGTTTTAATGTGAACAATTACTCTAAATATGCTATCTTAGCTTGGTGGATATCTAAGCCCTTCTTGCCCATCTTAGTAACTAACGCGTTTACGTCCAAATTCCGCTTCTCCCTACTTTGCTGAGATGCTGGTAAATCAGGGATCGCTGATTCCACATAATTCGGTCTTGCCCATACTATGTGCCTTCTGGTTTAATGTCCATGCTGAGCCTACTAGCCCAACATCAATATGCACGAAGTAGGCAGGATCAATCTGACTCTGTTATCTGCTTGGGAGCGTATAGACTCCATCGCCATCTATGAGATCATTGACTCTTGGCTGTGCATCAAACATGAAAGTGAGGCCTCTAAACACGTTCTGCTAGACACTTGTGAAGTCACCCACATAAGGACCATCCGACTCACACCACTCAACTGCGCTCAAGGTCGTCTGAAGTAGTGTCCACAATTGTCATACACAACAAGCACTGAGCCATAGAAAATGGGCCAAACCCACAATTTTCTATGGCATGGTATCCCTGGTGTGAAAGATTCCCTAATCTCTCCTAACTAAATCTTCTCTTCAAGTTTTCTATAATGTAACATTACGGCACCTGCTCCTCTCATCTCACTCTTTTCCCTCTCACCCCTCGCTCCCATAACACCTTCTGTTCTGGTTATTCTTGATATTCCTGCACGGGTTATCAGTCTATACTGGCATGGTTATTTCACTTGTAACCTATTCTTTGTCTCGGGAGTCTGTGTAGGAGGGGAGGATATGGTGGTTGCGAGGGGGGGGGGGGGGGGGGGGGGATGGTTGTATATATTATGCTAATCATCTCACTCTATCTCAGTAATCTGTATTTTCCAACCATTTTGTGACCGTGTATTTTCCTAATTTACCAAAGGCATGAATATGATGGGACACAAGTTTTTATGGATCTGATCATATATATCGGGGCGAGGTAGTAGGGGGGGGCAGGGGCCAAATCGTCATTTCATACCATCCTCCTCCAGCTCCTCAAGCTCATGTAGTGCTCAGAAGGTGGGCAGGATGTCATTCTTGGTTTAATAATGAAACAGAAAAAAAAGTGGAATTGCATATCATGTAGACACCACAGCAGATGACATCACCAGGCTTTCCTCTCTTTAGAAGCTAAGAGAAAATAATAAACAACTCTATTATTTATATACGCGCACAATATATTCCCGCCTAGCACTTTACAATTTGCGAGGGTGTAGGTGGCTTGTACCAAAAAGACATACATTGCACAATGAAAAGCTACTTAAAAGATGGACAAACCCAAGTTTTGGGGCCCCCGCTCGCCCAAGAGCTTTTCAATCTATTAGGGTGTATTGGGGGAATGAAGGGTAAGAAGTGCTAGATTTAAAAATGGTCCAGCCATTTGACATAAAAAAAAGGGGTTTTTTTTATGTTTGAAAAATTTTATTTTGGGCCCCGCCACCCAGACAGGGACATCAAAAAACAGTCAAGTGCCCAAAAATGATGAGTGGTGGGGAGGGGGGAGGGTTGTGCCATTAGGGATTCTGGTAGGCCCGAGTGAGAAAATGTGTTCTCAGGGCCCTCTTTAAAAACTATTAGGAGTTTTTGATTTTCCTGATGCCCCCCGTTAGAAAGTTCCAGAGAACTGGTGCACACATGTGAAAACCTTTGGAAAAAAGGGGGATGGGAAAGGTTCGGGGTGATTGAGGAAGTAAATGTGATATCATCAGCAAGTGGGAAAAAGAGGGGGGTCGGGTTTTGGGAGACACAGAGAGGGATAGATGTAAGGGGGGTTTTCAGCGCTGTGGAGAGCTTTTTTGGGGGAGTGGATGAGTTTTTTATTGTATCCCGTATGAAAGGACAAAACCAGTGCAGTGACGACACAGGGTAGAGGCTTTAGGGATAGCGGGTGGAAAGAAAGGGCGGGGCCCGGGGGCTGCATTTAGGACAGGGTTGGAGAAAGGGGGAAAGTTTAAAGAGAAAGGGAGGGCCGTTTAAACAAGGAGTTACGAAGGGCAAGACGTAATGAAAAAAGAGCAGCAAAGAAGTTTGAGTTGTTTTTTACAGTGAGAAAAGGCGGAAATTTTGGAGATGTTCTTGAGGGTTTCAGATGACATTGGAAGGGGAAATTTGGCAATAGGGGGTGGAAAAAACAGATCGGGAAAACAAATATAACCCCAGACAGCGGGCCTGTGCCTAGGAGGGTTTTGGTGGGGACCACAAAACCCGAGACAAAAAATTTGCAAGTAAGGTCGGTTAGAATGGCGGGATGACAGAATTACATTTTTTGGGATTATAAAGTTCAGTTTTTTAGGCCGGGTTTTGTTTTAAAAATAGAGAGAGGGAAATTTATGTCAAGACAGCGGGCAGACAGTCCCCTGGGTTTTTTTGGCTGGGGGAAAGGAGGGAGTGTTATCCGGGTAGAATGGTACTGGGAAACCAAACTGTGATGGTTTGTCCAATTTGGGGGGTGGTAGTAAAAAAAGGAAGGACCTAGAACAATCCCTGGGGGATCCCCCAACCGCAAGGGAGTGGGCCCCGGGAGAATCTGCAAATGAGACCCCTGAAGGGGGGCGGCAAGGGGAGGTAGGATGAGAAAACCCAAAAAAGGCGGTGTCCCCGGAACCCCAATTTTGGGGCGTGCATGTGGGGGAGAAGATGGTGTCCACAGTGTTTAAAAAAAGGGAGGAAAATCCAAAAAGGGAAACAAAAAATGACATTGCCCTGGATTTTAGCATGGGGGAGATCATTGGAGAAATTTAAATTTTTAGGGAGTTTCTTTGGAGTGTAGGGGGCAGGGAAAACCCGATTTTTAGAGGTTTGAGAAAAAGGAGTTAAACAGAAAAGATAGCAGATTAGGGCGAGAATAGACCAAGGTTTTAAGGGGTTTTGAGAGGGAAAGGGGAGGTTAAAATACCGGTTTTTTAAATTTTGCAGCGGGAGGTGGGTCCAGGGGAGGGTTTTTGGTTTTTTAAAGGATTATAACAGCGTGTTTAAAGGAGGATGGAAAGATCCCCGTGGAAAGAAAAGGGTTATAGATTGGGAGTTATGTGAGAGAGGGGCACCGGAGAAAAGGACTGGACAAAGGGGGGTGAGGGGAAAAAGGGGGCACTAAGAGGGGGGGGCAAACAGACAAGAGAAGCCTGGGGCAATTCTTCTTCGCCCTCGGGGGCAAGGCTGTTGGAAGCTGGGGGGGTGTGGGGGGGGGGACCAAATGGGTGCTCCTTGGGGTTTTGAGATGAATTTTTTTGGCCCCGATTCTGTCAATTTTCTCTTTGAAAAGAGTGGGGCCCGGTCTTTTAGCACAAAGGCTGTGACCGGAAACCCGAGTTTTTGGCCTGAAAGGGGTGAATGGGTCCCAACAGGGGTTTTGGGTTTTTGTGTAAAAGGGTTTAAAATGAAAGGGAGGGAAATTTTTTTGTTTGGCGCAGTGAAAAGGGGAGTTTTGGTAGGGCCCCCCCGGCTTGGGAAATTTTTAGTGGAGAATGTTTGCAGGTTTGCTTTTAAACCCCTTTTCCACGACGTCAGCACACCTGAAAAAATCGCTGCCGATTTCGAGTCTGAGGGTTGCCAAGGCTGGCGGGTTCACCCCTGGTGGGCGTGTTTTGAGTGGTGGCCCAAAAAGTCCAGGGGGGGTTGTGAGAGTTTCATTGTAATTTTTGGGCCCGCCGGTCAGGGCAGGGGAGGGAGAGAATTGCGGGGGAAATGAGGGGCTGTATGGTTTTCTGTCGTCTGAGTATTAAAGGAGGCGGATATTTTCCCAAAAAGTGTGATGGGCCCGGTTTTTTCCCCAGAAGGGTTTGGAAAAAAGTGATAACAAAGGAGATAAGGTTTTTGGTCAGAGAAAGCCCTAAGGAAATTAGTAAAAGTTACAAATTGAGGAAAAAAATTTACAAAAACCAGTTTAAGAGGGGTTGCCCTTTCCCTTTCGGGTGGGGAAAATTGTAAGAGGCCAAAGGGAAAAAGGTTAGAAAAAAGGGAAATTGGGGAGGCAGAAGGAGACATGGGGTTAAACAATGGGGGATGTTGAAATAAACCCAAAGATCAAGGTGACATTTCAGTAAGGGGAATTTAGAAAGCCCCGGCCCGCAAAAAAGATCCGACACCGGTAGGGTGAGCCGGGGGGTTATAAAACAACCCCCGTTTGAAAAGAGAATGGCTTTAAAGAGTCTGAAAATTATGGACCTGTAGGGGGAAAGTGAGGAAAGATGTGGGGGTATGGGCCAGGTGGGGGGAGTGTTTGGGGAGGGGAAATACGCTAATTCCCCTTTCCCCCCTGGCCCCCTTTTTCAGGGCCCGGGGTTATGGGTAAAATGGGGGCCGCCATAGGTAAAGCACAAGGGAGGGGGGTGTCCCGATTGCTTTAAAACCATGTTTTTGAGAATCCCCCAGGTTGGGGAGTTTAAAAGAGGAACAGGTCATGAAAAAGAAGGAAATTTAATTTCAGACAGAGCGGCAATTTCCCCCAAAAACCCTTTTAAAAGGGGCCCCGTAAAAACGTACAAGAAAAAACAAAGGTTACAGGTTTTTTTATGGAAGTAAGAGGTTTTGGTGAAACGTGAAGGAGGGTTTGGGGCCCGGGGTTAGGGGGGATTTTCACCTGCAGCAAGGGAACAGGAAAAATGAAATTGGGCAGCAGATTTTTTAATTTAAGTGGGATGAGTGGCCCGGTTTTGTCGGGGGGAAAGTAAAACAGTTTATTTTTTGGTAGTTTTAAAAGGAAAAATAAATGTGTGGGAAAAGAACAATTGATGTGGGAAAAGGGGAGAGGCGTTGATATTGGGTAAATTCTCCCACAGGGGCCCTGACCCGGGTGGTAAATAGGAGGCAGATTCCCGCAAGGTAGATAGCAAAAGTGACCGTGGTGAAAAAAGGGGTATTTAAGAAGGGCTAGATACTCAAAGAAAAAAAAGCGTTCCTTCCTAGCCGCCTCCTGCCCCCCTTATGTCCATTTTCTTTTCCCTTTTTTTTCAGCTCTCACTTCTATAAAAAGGCAAAACTAATCCTTGGTCAAAATGACCTGAAACTATCTAATTTATCCATGATATGTTTCAGTTCATGATATAAGTCCCGTGGGCCCAGGTTTCAGCAATGGGTTGGGGTTTTCAAAAAAGAAACCAGCAGAAAAAGATCAAAAAGGGGAGTATCTGGGGACAATAAACAGGAAAAAGTAAACCAGGGGAAATTTTTGAAGGCATATTGGGGAAAAATTTTAAACCCCCTTCCATTTAATTAAAACTTTTAAAAAGCAGTGAGGGTGATGGGGAATGATGGGAGTGTAGTCACAAATTTACATACATGCAAGAGATGAAGAAGATCATGATCAGAAGGTTGATGGGCTTCGGGGGCTCTTTTCAAACAACAATTTCTGTCCTTATTTTAGCTGCTACTTTCAAATCTGTTTTTTTGAAATTTTTTTCACTTCTTTTATGGCAAAAAAAGACCCTGTAGTAATTAGAAATAAAAAAATATTGGGCCCCCTTTAGTAATTAGAAATAGATAATAGGCCCCCTGTAAGGGGGCCAGGCTACTTAAAAAAAAAAAAAAAAAAAGAAAAGAAAGTTACTCACCTTTTCCCGGGGTCCCCTGCAAAAGCAGCCCGCATCGGCGTCTGACAGACCCCCGCGGCGCAGGAAGTTGACGACCAGCTTGTAACACAAAACCCGTGCCACTGAGTGTAGCTACGGGGTTTTAGTTTAGAAACCCTTTTCTCAATGCGGGAAAAACCCGGGATGGTTAAAAGGCTTTGTGTTTCAGCTGCTAAAATCCTTTTTCGGCTGGGTTACAATGGCCGCACAGAATAGTTCCCGGCAGCGGTCATAAAGTCAAACGGGCAAATTTGGCCCTTTAGGGAAACCCTGTGGTTTGGTCCCCGGCCCCCCGCGGTTGGGGCCCCTTGGGGTGGAAGGGAAAGGGGGGTTTTTGTCCCATAGTTAAAAAAAAAAAAAAGTTTTAAAGAGTATTGGTAAACAAATTTCTCTTCCCCATTTCCCCCCCCAATATTTTGTGAAAATAGAAAAGTCCATGTGCTCTGCCCAAAAAAAAATTTTCCCGGGGCTCAATGAATTTTCTACTTAAAGACTCCGTTTGTGTGGCCCTTTTTGAACCCCAACTATAAAACTTTTTTTTTAAATTAAATCAACTTTGGATCCCTCCCCTCCCCAAAAAAAAGTGGGAATCCTTTAAATTTTTGTAGCCACGGGGATTCTGATTAAAAAAATTTGGGGGTAGATTAAAATGAAAGGGGAGCACTCAAACTTAAAAACGTGTTTTTCCCCGGCTAGAACAATTTTAAAAAAGATCACATTGTCTTACTCTGGACTTGCGTGACCTCTTGCAAAAAAAAGCAGGAAAATACTGCAACTGTTTTGACAAAAAAGCGGCCCGATTTAACAAAAAATGTGCCCGGAAATTACTTTGCTTGGAGCAATAATTGGGGCAAAAAGCCCTTTCCTCCCCCTGGGCCCCCCCTTGCCAAACATTCCCCTTTTTGAAAACTAATGCCTTTTATGAAAGGGTTTGGGTCCACCTGGCCTTGATTAGAAAAGTTTGGCAAAAATTAGAACCCCTTTTCTGTGTACAGGGGGTTGAAACGGGCAATCCCTCTTTGTTCCCGGAAAAAGCCCCAAACAAGATGGCTTTACGGCCCAAATTTTATACGGGTTTTTTAAGTGTTACGATTAAGGCCCCCCCTTGGGATCCAAATTTAAAAAAGTCTCCCATGTTCACCCCTTTCCCCCCTTTCCCTTTTTGCCCCGGGGTGCAAAAAATTTTTTTTAAATTTTGGGGGGTCAATTTGAAATTTGGCAACACCCAATTTATATTGTTTTTTTTATGTTAAAGTGATATAAAAAAAAGTGTTTTTATTGTGTAAAACAATATCACAGTGATCCCCAAACCTGGGAAAGACCCAATGCTATGTTCCAGTTATAGGACTATTTCATTATTGTGTCTATACAATACATGGAATCCTTTAAAGAAGCATTTATTACAATCATAAAAAAAAATTTAGTTTCTTAGTCACATGTTTTGATCAAAAAATGCTTAAGCCACCCCTGGTTTACAAGGGGGGATCTCAAGGCGGGGGGTTTTCCTACTTATTTTTCCCCTCTCACTAGGTCAAATTCGACTCCCTCATTGGGTCAACAGACCTCCATAACCAGAGAAAAAAATGAAAAAAAGCCCCAACCCTTGAAAAGCTGTTTCTTAAAGCCTGTGGAGGTGGGCGGGGTTGCAAGAGACCAAAAGGAGGCATCCCTTCCCCCTATTTAGATTAAAAGCAATAGTCCAAAATACAACATACTTCTGCAAAAAAAAAAACATTTCTGAAAAACAAAATGTGAACCTGGGTGCCACTGGAAATTTTATATATTATACACGAAATTCCATTACCAGTGGACCCCACACTAAAAGGGGCTATACAATCAGGGAAAACCCCCTAAAAAAGCTTTTGCTTTTACAATACATGAAAAAAACTTTGAGATTTTTTTCACATGTTTGATCAATAAACTTAAGCCCCCCCGGGCTTACAACGGGATCTCAAGGCGGGTGGTCCCTACTCTTTTTTTTCCCTCTAAATAGAGTCAAATTAGACTTCTTTTTGGGTAAAACCGGCCCCATTATCGGAGAGATAAGCCAACCTTGCAAGTACTGCATTGATATAAAAACTGTATTGTAGATAGCATAATCTTTTTAGAGGGTTTCCCTTATTTTAAGCCTTTTTGAGGTGTGCATGGTATGGAATGCGTGTTAAAATATATATTTTTGGCCGAGTGACTGTGTGCGTTGAGGGGCTCGCCATATGTGGAATTCAGAGGGGACCCGCTACAAACGTGCCACCGAATGTCTGGGTTCGGTGGGGGAAGGAGACTTGCTCGGTGTCGTGACAAGGGTTACGACACAGGTAGCTAGAATGGCTGCCTTGCAGCCAGGTATGGTCTCCTTTACTGGGAGGGGTCGTAGCGTTGGGTGGGAGGCCGTCCCACCTTCCAGTCCAGGATATTTTGGGCCCAATCCCTGTAGGGCTATAGAGGCCTCCTCCTACAGGTGATCAGGGGGGCGTGGTCTGGCGACTGGGAGTAGGGAGCAGAGGAGCTGGAGAGAGGCCTCTTGCCCCCCACAGAGACTTGGAGAAAAGTATGAACCTAGTGTGGGAAAGTGTGTATCGGTGCTCGGCGATTAGGCGAAGGCCATTGGATAGAGGTGGGTGTTCGACGTATGTGTATAAAGTGGCCAGACGGCCTGAGTTTTGTTTTGATTTTTTAATCCTGTGCCTAAATAAAGCTGGTTAAGGCCCAGAGTTTAAACCGAACCCTGCTGTCAGTGTGCACATACGTTTTACCCAAAGGGCGATCCGGGAGCTAAAAGAACCCCCAGGACGGGCCAGGAGGGCGTCCCAGACGAGAGGGGTTCGGTCACATTATGGTGGAGGTATGAGAAAGGGCAAGATTGGACAGGGTTGCATAATTGCGCACTAACGGATGTGTGCTCACTAAAGCGGTGCAAAAGAAAAAATTGCAGTTTGCATAGGACTGCTGTGTTATGCATAGGACTGTCGGAAAACATCGCCTCGGGGGGCAGGGAAACTGTCTCTGGAGAGACAGGGGGACGCACCCAGTAAAGAGACTGTCTGTGCTGAAAACTCGTTGTATGACTAGGGAGGACATTTTTGAGTTGGTGCGTCGCTATGACCACCCATGTTAGCGGTTACAAAAGGACGGTTACCAAACCTAGCACTTGTTCTGAATGCCCAGCGAGACAGGGTGTTGGAATATGAGGGGACAATGTGTACAAAAGAAGTCCTGTTGCTAAGGGGTCCTGGGTTTACCCAAGTGTGAGCCAAGCCCAGGAAGAACAGACGGCAAAAGAAAGGGATTCCGTCGGTTACCAAGGGCAACAAAACCTCGACAGCAGAGAAACCCACCAGAAGTCCGGCAGAGGAGTGGTCGTTGCCACGGAGCATTTGGTTGCAGGTGGGATGGTCTCCCATCTGGTGGGTCCGACATGGAATTTTCACCAGGATGTTCCAGAGTGCACCCCGGGAACCTATATCGCCAGTCGCCCTCCCGAGCGCACACCCCTGACCAGCCCTACTCACGCTCTCGACTGTTTCCAATGTGTTTTGAGGACCTGCTGTGGGGCTGTCGTCCATGTGCTTCACTGTTTGCAAAGAACCTTACAGTCCGGGTGTTTACTTGGCCGGAGACTCTCCCTCCCATTTTGAGCACTTGTGGGCCACCGCGAGGGGTGTCAGGCAAAGAAAGAAGTGACTGTTCCTGGGAAGTACCCCTATGGAGTATGTGGTGCCAATGCCTGAGGAGGGAGGAGCAGAGTGTTCATCTCCAACAAGTCTGAGATGATAGTGGATGAGACTAAACAGCATTATTGTACTGGAAAAGTCTGAGGGATCTATGTTCAGGACATTTAAATGCACTATATTTAACCATTTCAAGGGGTCTACTAAGGGGCAGAAAAGGGGCTGTAATGGGGATGGCTCTGTCCAATACCTGAGCAGGGGGGTTTGTTGGTGGGGTCACCAGAGTTTGCATTGGTTATTGCAATGTCGTGAATGCTTCTAAACATGTTTTTAACCTTAGTGGGATGAAGAGCTAGGCATGCCCCTGGAGGTTATGGCAGCAGGGCTAGCGATAGTAATAGAGAGTGTGAATGAGCTCCTGATGCAATGCCAGCCCAGCTGTAAGCGACAGACAAGCTCAGAGGCCCCTAGAGGTCATGTTTTTTAAACAGTGCTGAGGTCTTTAGCAGAGAGTGGAGAGTGTATGTCTGGGGGAATGACAATCTGGAGACATGGGTTAACCATACAGATCCGGAGGAGTTAATGTGGTTGCCTAGCAACATGGTATCTCCTGCACCTTCTGCTGTAAAAACCATATGAGTGTGCTGGGCTCTGAAGCTGTGTGTGAAGTGTCTGGAGTCCAGCTGGGTGAGTGTGTCTGCCAGTGGACCCCAGCGCGACTGTGTGTTACCTGATTGTAGGCTGCAGGTCGCAGGTAATGCTAGGTCCAGTGCTTGATAGCCACCAGTTCTGTGTGACTGCTGATGGAGAGGAGTTTCATGTTTCAGTCTGGCAGCCTGGAAGGGAACTGGGGGAATTCTGGGGATGTTTGCTCTCCTACAATGTGTGAGGAGACTAGTTTAATGAGGGTGTGTCCAGCTCTTGGTGAGGTGTCTGCCTGCATGAATGAGACCTCAGATACCTGTGTAGAGAAAATGTGTGCTGAGAGCTGTAGTGCCACGGATTTCACTTGCCTCAATGGTTGCTGTATTGCCAGTATTGCCAGTAGAGTTTTCTGCCATGGTCACAAAGACTGCAGTGATGGAAGGAGGGAGCTGCTGGACACCACAGAGCTGGGTATATGCTTGAACCCTAGTGAGAGGCAGGTGAGTGGGTTTAAATCCCCAGATGGTAAAGAGGTGCCTGGTTCTGAGGCAGCTGATACATTTTCCTTACAGGGGATGGAGAAACATATTAACAGTATCTCAGAGGTATTATGTCCTGTGGTTTGGGGTGAATGGCAGATGGATGCCATTGGCAGCAAGATGTCCGCTGAACCTACGGAGGGTAAAAAGGTGACTGAGTTGCCTAATGTGAACACGGCCAGAGTGGTGTATGAGGGGGAGAACTATAAAGGTAATAGCCGGGTGATTATTACTGATGTCCCATGTATAAACGTGTCTGCCATTGCCTCAAGCTCATTGTGTGAATGTGATGGGGGGCAGGATATAGAAGTATCCCAGGTAGAAGCTGAGAGTTCTCCCTTAGAGATGGGTATAGGGGATGTGAGGGAAACATCTCCACCCATTGATACAAAGTGTCTGCTGCTAGAAAGCGCCAGTGAGAAGTGTGCACAGGGGAAGGTGTCCTCTGTCCCTGGTGAGGTGCCAGGTAAGGCCATCATGGCAGACAAATTGTCTATAGAGGTTGCCAATGGTGATGCTGAAACCATTAGCATGCCTGCTGATTGTGGTGAGGTTTGTATTGTGGAATATGCATTGTTTGTGGCCCCTATAGTGATATGTAAGCCTGCACAGAGGGTTACCACAAGTCAAACACCTATTAGGGGCTGTAAAGCTCAGGTGAGTACTAGGGACCCCTGTGGTTATGCAAGGATATTGCATGAAAAAACGGAAACAGGCCATGTATGTGGTCTTCCCATGCTGTAGGGTCAAGTGAAAGGAGGGAGAAGTGACCCTCAAAATTTTAAAAAACCCCACCTGGTAGAGAAGTGAGATCAGCGGGTAGGGGTTTTCCCCAGAGGTAGGGGGGGCCTACAGAACCCGTGATTATTGACCAGCA
Organism: Phyllomedusa bahiana; assembly: GCA_025379985.1. Classification (NCBI taxonomy): domain Eukaryota; kingdom Metazoa; phylum Chordata; class Amphibia; order Anura; family Hylidae; genus Phyllomedusa; species Phyllomedusa bahiana. The sequence goes on from JAODAL010025268.1 coordinate 36,580, forward strand.
GGTTTAGGGTAGCACAGATGTCCATATCCCACGGTGGGTGCTAGTCCAGGGACATTAGAGGATTTTAGTAGGTGTAAACGGCGGGAGATGGTCAGTGGGGCCAGAGGACTTGGGACATAGAGAATTTTAGGTCAAATTTTGTATTCCTGCAGACAAAGAGGTATTTGGGTTTTGTGCTCAAGCGGCCCCAAAAGGGGGCCCAAAATGGTGGATAAAAACCCCCACAGGTGTGTGTCTTTTTAAAAGGCTTCTGGTGCCCATTAGTGGGGTTGTGGGCCCAAACCCGGGGTTTTTTGCTGATTTTGAGACCCCGATAGTAAAACTTTGCCCAGTGGGGCAATGCCAGGGTAACCGGGGTTTGGGAAAGGGACTAAAAGGGACCGGATGGCGCTGGTTTTGGGATTTTAAATAGAAACCCCTGGGGAAGGCCCGCATGAAAGGTGAAGGGTTTGGTAAAAAATCTGTTTTAGCAGAGCGTGAAAGGGGTTTTGTGACATCTATATTTAATTTGGCAGTAAATGTTTTGGTTCCCCAAACTTGTCCCTGAGTGCATGGTGTGAGCCCAAAACGGTGGGGGTTGGACAATTTAATCTCTCCCCTGAAAAATTTAAGGAAGATGTTTCCCCAAAGTAGGAGCTTTGATCCCGGGGGGGTGATGGCAAATTTTGAAAAGACCTACGGCCTTATTCAGAGGGGGAGGGAAAATGGGCCCCGGGGGACTGTGTGCAGTTGCAGGTCTTGCCCCCTATGTGGAATTCAGCGGGGGAAACCTGCTAAAAAACGTCCCAAACCGAAAGTCTGGGTTCGGGGGGGGGGAAAAGGGAGACTTGCTGGTGTCGTGACAATAGGTTAGGGACCCCCAGGGTAGCTAGAATGGCTGTTTGCAGCCAGGAGGGGGTTTTTTTTTCCCCGGGGGACAGTCGTAGCGTTGGGTGGGGGGCCCGTCCCCACTTTCCCGGGCGGGTTTTTGGGGCCAATCCCTTTTGGGGTATAAGGGGCCCTCCTACTACGGGTTTGCCCAGGGGGGGGGGGTTTTTTGCGACCTGGGTGTGGGGAGCAAGAGGAGCTGGAGAGAGGCTTTTTCCCCCCCAAACAGAGACTTGGAGAAAAGTCTGACCCCAGTGTGGGGAAAGTGGTATGGTGCTGGGCGTGGGCCCGGGGGGCCTTTGGGTTTGAGAGGGTGTTCGCCCCCGTATGTGTTTTTTAAGTGGCGGGACAGGGGGTTTCTTGTTTTGATTTGTTACCCTGTGAAAATTTAAAAGTGGTTAAGGCCAGAGTTAAAACCGAACCCCTGCTGTAGTTTTGCCAATCCGTTTTACCAAGCGGCGATCCGGAGCTAAAGAACCCCCAGGACGGGCCGGGGGGGTTTCCGGGACGGGGAGTGGTTCGTCACTTTAGGGTGGAGGTATCCCGAAGGGCAAGATTGGCACGTGTTCCCATAATTGGAAATTCGGATGTGTGCACAAAGCGGTGCAAAAGAAAAAATTGCAGTTTTGCTTTAGGACTGCTGCTTTTTGCATAGGATTTTCGGAAAACATTCCCTCAGGGGAGCGGGAAACAGTCTCTGGGGGAGACAGGGGACGCACCCCAGAAAAAGAGACTGTTTTGCTGCCTAAAAACTTCGTTGGGGACTGGGGAGGGACATTTTTGATTTGGTTTTGGTCGCATAAACCCCCCAGTTAGGGGTAAAAAAGGGGCTTTTAAAAAAACCCTAGAACTTGTCTGAATGCCCAGAGACAGGGTTTGGAAATATGCGGGGGACAATGTGTAAAAAGGGGGAATTTTCTGTTGTTTAAGAGGCCCTGGGTTTTCCCAAGTGTGACCCAAAAGCCCCAGGAAGACCAGACGGCAAAAGTCCCGGGTTTTTCCCGTCGTTACCAAGGGCTAAAAACCCTCAAAGGGCGGGAAACCACCGATTTCCGGGGCGGGGAGGAGTGGTGTTCAGGGGATCCCTTGGGTTTGCAGGGGGGTGGTCTCCCCCCTGTGGGTCGACATGGTTTGTAAACCAGGATGTCTCCAGAGTAAACCGGGGGAAATCTTTAACCCGTGTGAGGCCCCGGACCAGACCCCGGTAAGACTTTTTCCAATGGGGTTTGAGCCCTGCTGTGGGACTGTCTTTCCAGGTGCTTACTGTTTGCAAGAATTTTACGTCCGGGTGTTTATTTGGGCCGGGGGACTTCCCCATTTTGAGCACCTTTGGGGGCCCAAAACCGGGGAGGGTTTTGCAGGAAAGGGAAAGGGGGATTTTTCCGGGGAAAGGCCCCCCCTATGGATTTATGGGGTCCAATGCCTGAGAGGGGGGGGGCCAGAGTGTTTTTTCCCCAAAAAAAGTCCCTGAGATGAAGGGGGATGAGACTAACACAGGGATAAATTTTTGGGCTGGAAAAGTCGGGGGGCTCTATGTTCAGGACATATGCACTATATTACCCATTTCAAGGTTACTAAGGGGAGAAAAAGGGCCCGTAATGGGTGGCTCTGTCCAAAAATACCTGAGCAGGGGGGTTTTTGGTGGGGGGCACGAAATTAGCATTGGTTATTTTCAATGGGGTTTAACCCGCTTTAAAAATGTTGTAAAACCCTAGAGGGAGAGCCGGCATGCCCCCCGGAGGTTTTTGGTGTCAGGGGGGGGTAAAAGGGAAATAAAAGCGGTTTTGAAAATTTGCTCCTGAAGCAATTGGGCCCGCCCCGCTGTAGCGAAAACAAGCTCAAAAAGTGCCCCTGAGGTCATGTTTTAAAAAGTTGGTGAGTCTATAGCAGAGAGTGTATGTCCTGGGGTGAATGAAAATCTGGAGACATGGGGTTTAAAACTACAGACTCAGGAAAGGGGTTAATGTGGTTGCCCCTAAAAAAATGGGTTTTTCCCGCACCTTTGCGTAAAAAAAATATGAGTGGCGGGCTCTGAAAACTGTGTGTGAAGGTTGGGGGTCCCCGCTGGTGGGGGTGTTTTGCCGTGGGCCCCAGCGGGCTGTGTGTACCTGTTGTAGCCTGCAGGTCGCAGGTAAAGCATGGGCACACATTGCTGGGGATGGCGGAAAATTTCAGACAATTTTTGGGGCAAGGTTATGTGAATTGAAAAATGACAGGCATATTGCTGCCCAAAAAGAAACCCAAGGGGCCCCCTTCTTTTCCCTGTTAGCCTTGCCCTTGCATAGTTTTAAAAATTGTTGATTCCTGGAAATTTGGGGGATAAAGGGCGCCTTCCAAACACTGAAAAGGTTTTTTGGGTTTTTTCATATCCCAAAGAATAGAGGAAAATGGAAGCTGAAAATGTGCAGTCTCCCGACAAATTTTTAAAAGAGTTTTGGAGTGAGTGGATGGGTCTTCACCCCGCCGGGCCCCCGAGTATAAGTCCCCTAACCGGGAAAATCTATACCCCATCTTTTTTGCCCCTTTCCCACTTTCCCCCTATTGTTTTTGTCACACAGGATTGCAGTCTCTCTTTTATTAATATTGTTTCGATGTCTCAGTCGCCTCTGAATGTTTCCCAGTTTTTGTATTGGGCCCTGGTTCTCCCGTTCATTCCCTTTTTTCCCTTTTAGTTACTGATGATCTTTCTTTAAAAATAACAGCGACCACCCTATATAAGTATGTTTTGAAAACCCGCCGCTCTCTTTATAGTGTGTGTGGCAGGGGCCTGAGAGGGGGTAGGCTTTATTACATGTTTTTATCATAAGAGCTATTTTTTATATGGGTTGTTTATGTTTTTTTATGGGTCATTTTTTTTATTTCTTTAATGATTGCTGTTTGGTCTCTTGGGTTTAGAAAAAGAGGAATTTTTTTTTCACAATCCTTCTTGCTATATTTTTAAAATTTATGCCCTTTTTCTTATGGACATTTTCAATAAAATTGTTTGAAAAGAAAAAAAAAATTTTTTTTTTTTTAGTTAGAAGTTTTAAAAAAAAATGGAGCCAGTTGTTTTTCCGCTTTTTTTTTTCCGTTAGTGTTAGGGTAGTATTTTTTACTGGGCGGACGTTCAGCAGGGTTTTTTTTTTGGGGGCGGGTTTTTAGGCTTTTCTTTTGTAAAACCCAGGGTAGTACCCTTTTTTTTACTATGATTTTTTTTAATCAAATTTTGTAGCATTAGGCTAGTTTTGCAACAATAGACACGTAGTCTATTATTTTTGCAATCATTTGTTTACTGAACTTTTTTTTCTTACAGTACTTTTTAAAATTTTGTCCAACAAAAAAAATTCATTGCCACAAGTGTCTTAGCAATAAACAACCCCAAATGTCAAAACAGTTTTTACACATACACATGTTGAAGAACATACATTTTACATGCCCCGTAATTGTACAAGCCCCAAAATAAAAATGTCCCAATCTTTCCAGAGACGCTGCTCAGCGGAGGAGGCGGGGGCTTTCCTGGCCTCAGATATTGATTCTGCCAGTGATTCAGACAAGGAGTTTATTGCATTCACCTTGTCCAAATCCTCTGCTGATGAGAGTCCTTCCCGTAGATGTCAAAAGAGGTGACCCCATATGGACTCCCACCCCAAATGATTACCAGCCACAAATCCCTGACATTGTGGCCCCCCAGGAGTCGGTATAGACACTACAGGCCTCACTGAAATAGATTTGTTGTAAATATTTCCTCTGAGGATCTGGTAGATGTCACGGTGGCACAGACCAATCTCTATGCCCAGCAGTTTTTGGCCCTAAAGCCCACATTGTCATTCTGCAGGTGGAATCCCGTGGACGCTGCAGAGATGATAACATTATTCTGCATATGGGCCTAGTGAAGAAGCCCGAGGCACGGCAGTATTGGAGCACTAATATTTTCTACAGTGCCCCATTTACCACCATGCTTTGTCCCATCCGCACTTTGAACAAATACAAAGATTCTTGCATAATGCAAATAATGTACTGTGCCCGCCCCGTGATGACCCCACCTATGACCGCTTGTATAAAGTTCGGCCTGTTATCCCCATTTCAGCGCCAAATTCTCTATACCCCTGAGAAATGTATTTGTGTGGACGAGTCCCTCTTACATTTCAAAGGCAGCCTTAAATTACACCAGTACCTGCCCAGTAAAAGAGCACAGTATGGGATAAAAATATACAAGCTGTGCGAGAGGACCTCCGGGTACACCCACGGTGTCAGGATTTACCAAGGGAATGACAGCCAAGTTGTACTCCCAGAATGCCCCCCTTCCCTAAAAATAAGTGGAAATATAGTGTGGGATTTGGTGCACTCACTGCTGGATAAAGGTGACCACCTGTACGTGGATAACTTTTACACCAGCATTCCACTTTTTAAGTCCCTCGGCTGCATACGTACAGCAGCCTGTGGCACAGTGTGCAATAACCAGAGGGGACTCCCTAAACCCTTTGATTCGCAATTGCTCCCAAGGGGAGAAAGCAGGTCTCAATCCAGCGATGACCTGCTGCTGGTCAAATATAAGGACAAGAGGGAAGTCCTTGTATTGACCACATGTCCCGGCCCCAGCACTTCCTATGCCCATGTACAAGGTACCTGTACAGTCGCCCACAAACTCGACTGTATTAGGGATTGCAATCAGTACATGGGAGGGGTAGACCTGTCGGACCAGGTGCTGAAGCCGTACGGTGCCACACCGAAGACCGAAGTGTGGTACAAGTAGCCACATTGTGCAGATGGCGATGTACTAGGCTTTTATTCTCTTCTGTTGTACAGGCCAAGCAGGGACAGTTATTACCTTCTAAGAGAAGGAAATACAGGCGCTGGTTTATGGGAACCAGGGAGAGGTCCCAGCACTTCTGGTTCTGACGTCCCCTGTATTGTACCTGGGCAGTATTTCCCTAATGAAATCCCTTTCACTGGTAAAAAGGGAAGGACACAAAAAAAGTGCAAAGTGCCCTACAAAAGGGGGATCAGAAAAGACACAACTTCCCAGTGTGAGACCTGCCCTGATGAGCCCGGCCTCTGCATACAGACTGCTTCACACTGCACCGCTCCTCCATGGATTACTGGCTGTAGCTTTCTTTTATACTCTTTGCATCTGCACCGTTCCCTGAAGCAAACCCAACCTTTCATAGATTGTATTGTGCGGTAACACGGCGCGGCCGGAATAATGTCAGTTTGTAATTTTCACCTTTTTTTTCTCGTTTAAAGAAACTTTTATTTAGAATGATATAAAACGTTACAGAAAGAGATGGAACAAGCTTCAAATGAAAGATACATGAACAGTTGTGAACAAGTGCAGGTAGATACAAAACATATCATAAGTCCAATCTATCACAAGCGACATGTGGAAGTATCATTAATTGAAGTAAAACAGACCATCATATGAGGAAACATTCAGGCTGTGAGCGTGAACCCAATAGAGACAGATTCTCTAACGGACAACATCAAATTGGAGAGTAACCCATGGGATGTTCTATGAGACTTATGGTGGCATTGCACAAGCTTTACCTCATGACCTTGAAAAGAGAAGCAACAGACAAGTTAGCCCTGACTAAGTGTTGGCCTGTAACGTGTTGTAGCAAACAAGAGCTCAGGAATGACCTGAATCTACAGTGTGTAAAAATAGGAAAAGGGGAAAGGAAGCAGTCGGAGCCGGCAAGCCCATCACAGGGTAGCAGTGGATATTGAACTCAGGAGAGATCTGCAGGTGCCAATTTTTTGTGACATCTCTCAAGAGAGTGCGATAGTGAGGGGATTCAGAAACTGAGCATCCTCCCAGGTGTGCAGAAGTGTCCCTTCGTTAATCGATTACTACCAACTCCACCAATCTGACAAAATGTGTGAACCCTTATGAACCATATCCGTAAGTTGAATCACCATATATTGGAGAAGACGGCCTAGCTGCGTTACTAGGAATAAGAGATGACAGAAGTGGAGGGACGATGGTCAGTCCATTCTTCTACAACGATCTGGCGGTAACAACTACCTGAAGCATCGATTGCTGTATCCCGGGTGTGGATCCACTGGATCAACCGCGGCGAATGGTAGATGATATCCACACCAGGGAGCAGAGTTTAAGGGGCCCCCGGTTTCACTGGAGTGCCGCCACAAAGCAGACGACTTTGAGCTGTCGGAACCCCCAAGTCAAACGTACCCCTACGTGTCTACCTGTGATGACAGCCGAGGTACAGACTGGAACTCCCAGGTAACAGCAGGAAAACATGTGCAGAGGATACAGCAGGAATAAACATAAGCAACAGGTGTGCAACGGCAGGATACTACACCCTGGAAAGGGATTACGCAGGAAACACAGTTCAAGTACTGGACAGGTGCAACGGCAGGATACAACACAGGCCCTGACAGTGCAACGCAGGATACACAGCATTAATGGACAGGGATTACAGCAGGATCACAGCGGGTACTGGATCAGGTGCAACGGCAGCAGACAATACATGACAGGTGGTCAGGAGCTTTGGTGGACTGCTGGAAACTGGACCCAGCATCTCAGTGTTAAATCCAGAAAAGCATACCTAGATTCCAGGCAAGCTCAGATGACACCACTCAGCATGAGACAACACAACAAAGAAAACTGACCCAGAGCAAAGACAGGAACTTCCTTTATACCCAGGGTCACAGGTCGAAGAGGAAGTGAACAGACAGAGAACCAAAAAGCCAAGGAATCTGCTTGCCACGCACCCTAGAGACGCAGTGCGCACCCAGGAGCCCAGGAAGTAAGTACAAAAAAAGGCCCAGACACGCTGATGGTCCAAGGCAGGGACTGAGGTGTGAACCGTGACAGTGAGTAGATGAGTTTTCAGAATATGTGCTGGATGGTGGATGGCAAAGAGGAGTAAAATGTGCCTGGGTCTTGTCCTAACCTCCGCTCACCCCAAATCAATGATAACATGATTATTTTGGACCAAAAGGTTGGTAAGGAAGAACATTGATCCACCATATATGAAGCCATCGTTACAAAACTTCCCTTGACACTTGCCAGCAAATATTGGCAACCTTAGGGTAATATGGTGTGCAGTAGGGCGTACACTGTTACCATCGGGGACAGTTTTCTTATCAATTCATTTTCCTGCGATTCCCTACTGAGACAGAGTTTGTGGCCAGCAGAAACAATTTATTCCAGTCCTCATCCGAAAATCCCCCCCCCCTTAGGATAATTCTCTCCCAAGCTACTTGTATGAGTTTTGGGGAGGCCCACCCCAAAGCAGATATCAGCAGCCGTAGGTCTTTGGACAGAAAATGCCTATCAGCATGAACTTTCTGGATACATCAGTCTCAAAGGTCATCAAAGTCTATTATAAAGACATAGATGATTTATGTGTAGAATAAAACTCGCGCCAACCTGGTAAACAGATTCAATCTGTAAAAACCATTAAGCAGAATTCGTGCTTAATCAGCGATGACCAGAAGGGTTTTGTCTAAAGATAGTCTTTCTCATGACTATAAAACCTTTATCCCCCTAAAGAGAAGATGCTGCTCGAAAGTGTCGGGTAAGATGGGGTTTTCCTGTGAGCGGGTGAGGGGACCTCCCAGCTGTAAGATGTGCATGGAGAGGGGAATCTTTGTGGTCACTAATTGTGTTAAGTTTTACCAAAGGAAGGTACATAGGTTTTTTTTTGGGGTAACATGAGGGGTAGCCAAGGAAGGTGCAACGGGATGGCCAAATAAAACGGACTCAATTTGAATCAAAATTATTAATACATTCATGAATGGAAGCAGTCTAGATCCTAACTGTTACTGAAGAGTAATTTTCAACCATATATAATACACAATAATGTCTGGGAATTAATTTGTATGAAATAACTTATCCAATCCAGATTTTTAATTACACCCCTTAAAATGTTCCTTGAGGGGTGAACTTTCCTAAAATGGGTGTCACTTTTAGGTTTTTCATAATCTCAGTTTCACATCACAGTAAGTGCAGATTGGAACAGCAACTTGCTTTGTAATTCAGTAAGATAAGGCATCCCTCAAGAGCCACTGATCTCCTCTATGACGTGTACAGGGCCAGACCATAATCCTAGGGTGACGTGGAGTCCCCTAGAACCGGAAGACATGGCACAGAAACTAGAAATGTAATTTTTCATCACTTTTTGCACAGGCGCGACGCTGTTATGCAAAAGTCTGGAATAAATACAGGATAATTGTGAATTTCACCTTAATACCTCTAAATCACTACTACAAAAAACACACCCTTGGTCAAAAAGCTACTATTATATCCCCTAGATGACATCACTGACGGTTTTAGTTTTCCAAGATGGGGTCAATTTTTGTTTTTTTTTTTTCTCTGTTCTGGAAACTTGGGGCTCTACTATGCAAAGACATGGAGGGGCCTCCAACCAATCCAGCTTATTTTGCCAAATAGCGCTCCTACTCCCTTCGAGACTCACCACTCCCCCAAACCTACTTAATGATACATATGTAGGGTATTACCCTTACTCAAAGAAATTGCAACAGGTTTGGGGTAGTTTGTATTCCACCATTTTTACAAAGTTGAAAAGATTGGGAAAAATAGTGCAATTTGTTGGAAATATTGTAATTTTTCATTTTCAAAATCTGATTCCAGAAGTTTCTAGAGAAAAGCCTGGTTGGGTGAAAATTCTCACTTAAATACCGCCTAGATGAATTCACTGACGGGTGTGGTTTTCAAAATGGAGTCACTTTTTTTTTTTTTTTACTCTGTTCTAGAACTTGGGGGCTCTATTAATGCAATATGAGGGCCTCCAACCAACCAAACTTATTCTGCATTCACAAAGCCAAATAGCGATCCTTCTCATCTGAACTCACTCACAGCCCGTATAGTATTTTATGACCACATATGGGGTTATGCCTACTCAAGATTGGCAACAGATTTTGGGGCGCTTTTTCTCCTCTTTTTTTGTGAAAATGAAATATATTAGAAAATGGTGCATTTTTGGGAAAAAAACTGTAATTTTTCATTTTCTAACTACCTATTCAAAAAAAGTATTTGAAAAGCCTGAATGGTCAAAATTCACACTAAACCCTAGATGAATTCAATTGATTATATGGGATTATACTTCTGTTTCTGGAACTTGGGGGGCTCTACTAATGTAACATGAGGATCTCCAACCAATCCAGCTTATTCTGCATTCCCAAAGCCAAACAGTGCTCCTTCCCACCTGAGACTTACCACGTACCCCAAACCTACTTTATTACCCCACATGGGGTATTGCCTTACTTGGAAGAAGATGATGGTCAGCTTATGGGAAGCTGGCGTGCTGTATTTTTAGGTGAAAAGGCCCAAATTCATTGAGCTTCACATCTTATAAAAATCATACCTACAGCTGCCAACTTGCTGTTTTTATCCTTTATTAAAATCTAAAAATCTAACAGAACCAATTAAGAAAAAAAAACCGATACGGAGACCCACCCTTAATTGTAGTAACTCAGCCAAGATAAAACCACAGCTGCAGCCTGATACCCCCCCTGTTCAGAATGGGAAGTTCCACTCATTCTACTGGCCCATTCCCATTAAAAAATACCACCACTCCTAGAAAGACCATCACATTAAAATCAGAGGATCCACTCAATGGTACCTGGCTCTTACCCATACCCCATGTGTGTTGTGTACTGGGGTAATAGGGACATGGTTTAGTGTCAGCCTTGTGGTGCCAAAAACACCTCTGACTAAACACCAAAACCTGACGTTAGTTAATGGGAGAGGCATCTGTCACAATGCCCTCTATTACTATAACATAAAAAACAAAAAAACCCGACAGAGACACAAAAAAAAACAATTTCTTTAAATCAGTCAGTGACACCCCCCTCGTCAATCCATCTTATTAAAAAATAGATACAACACTGGTCCAACAAGTCCAAAAGGGAAACCGTGTAAAAAACAAAGAAAAAACAGATAACCTACAGATTGAGAGCATTACCCAGCTTTCCCAATAGCTTAAAATAGCCTAGTTCACTGACTGGAAAGCTGGTTACATCCCCACCGCAGCATCCTAAAAAGCAAGGGTGACCTGCTTGGGAGAATTGGTGCCACTGTGCATTCGCTTGGTTGCCGCTCTGGGGTGGGCCATCACCAAGTAGTCCTGGATGTTAGATAAGTTATTCAGCATCCGGGAAAGCTATGTGACATCTCCCATAACAGGCATCTAGAAAGCAGAGAGCACCCATCACCCACAGCAGGCACCACAGCATTTCTGATGCCTGTTCTGGGAAAGTCACCCAGTAACAGATGAATAATCCCTACTCCAGCATCTGATTAAAGCTGGTTGACATCTCCAGTAGCCAGAATCCAGAAAAGCAAAGTGTGTGCTACAGGGGATGGGCGCCACTCAACTTTCCTGCTTACTGGAAGCCATGAGATGGGGAAAGGTCCAGTGGTGGACAGGAGGAAGGGATTCGGGTGTGGGACAGTAGAGTTGATTAGAGCCTAATCCCTGACTGTGGTTATATTGGGCCAGTGAACAATGTAGGTCCGCACTGTGGTGTATATTGGGGCCATGAACTATGATGGCCCCGCACAGTGGTGTATATAGGGTGCCATGAACTATGTAGGGACCCGAACTGTGTTTATATTGGGCCATGAACAATGTAGGGTCTGCACTGGTTTATGGGCAAGAACTAGTGTAGGGCCCCCGCACTGTGGTTATCATTGAAGCCATGAACTATGTAGGCCCTGCACAGTGTGTATATTGGGGCCATGAACTATTAGGGGCCCCGCACTGTGAGTATATTGGGCCATGAACTATGTAGGGGCCCGCACTGTGTGTATATAGGGCCATGAACTATGTAGGGGCCCCGCACTGTGGTGTATATTGGGGCCAGTAACTATGTAGGGGCCCCGCACTGTGTGTATATTGGGCCATGAACTATGTAGGGGCCCCCACTGTGTGTACGATTGGGCCATGAACTATGTAGGAGCCCGCACTGTGGATGTTATGATGTGGGCTTAAGCCGGTGGTTCAATGCACTAAGGACCTTCCATGATTGTCACAAGTCCATGTGATACAGGAAGTCTGATTCTATTGACACTTCCTATCATGTGACCAGTGTGATGTCACCACAGTCCTTTCCCCCTGGTATAAACCCATCTCCTGTACATAGAACAGGTAAGACTTCACCCGCCCCCCATACATCTCTACCTAATCTCCTGATACCTCCCCACAGGTAATTTCCCTCCATAACTGTCCCCCATACATCGTCGTACCCTAAATCTCCAGATCCTCCCTCATGTGACTCCATCCATAACCTCCCCCCATACATCTCTACCCTAACCCTAATCACCTGATACCTTCACCGCATGTAATCTCCACCATAAACCTCCCACCCACACATCTCTACCCTAATCACCTGATACCTCCCTCATGTAATCGCCATCCATAACCTGGCCCCCATAGCATCTCTACCCTACTCTCCGAATACCTCCCTCATGTAATCTCCATCCATAACCTACCCCCATACATCACTACCCAAATCTCCTATAAGCTCCCCTCATTAATCACCATCCATTACCTCCCCCATTAACATCTCTACCTAATCTCCGATACCTCCCTCATTATCTCCATCCATAACCTGTCCCCATGACATCTCTACCCTGAATCTCCTGATTAACCTCCCTCATGTAATCACCATCCATAACCCAACCTCCCCCCATACCATCCTATAACCCTAATCTCCTGATACCTCCCACATGTAATCTTCAATCCAAAACCTGCCCGCCCATACATCTCAACCCGAATCTCCTGATACCTCCCCTCATCTCAGAGTGAAGGAAATAATTATTTGACCCCTGCTGATTTTAAGTTTCCCACTGGCATCGACATGAACAGTCCCTCCAATTTAACGTAGGTTAATTTTAATCATGGAAAATAGAAAATCCAAAATGAAAATCCCGAACATCTACATTGTATAAATTATATAAATTTATTTGCATTTTGCTGAGGGAAATAAGTATTTGATCCCCTACCAACCACTAAGGGATCGTCCTCAAGGCACCTGTTTGCGGCCGGTTTTTTAGACAGTTTGCTGTTTTCCAACCCGCTGAAAAACTGGCCACAAACTTTTACATGTCCCACTGCACGGATTTTCCGCCCGGCGGATTTTCAAACCGCCGGTGGCCCGGAGAACATTGTCGATATTCATTCTTCTGTCTGGTTTTCGGACGGTTTATGAACATCGCAATGTGAAGGGGGAGGACTTTTTTCTGCTAATCACGGAGAAAAAGCTTCCCCACTGCGGCTGTGTGCACGCATAAAACAAGCAAATACCAATCCGGGGATAACCAACCGTTATTAAGGGCTCATCCCAGCAGAGGACAAAGATTTCTGGCTCTACAACCCAATTAGAACTCCTAACACCTGTTACATGCATACAGACGCTGTCTTACATAGTCACCTTTAAAAAGGCACCTGTCCAAAAACTCAATCAGTCAAGACTCTTAAAGGGTTGTCTCGCTACAAATTAATAGCTTTCAATTGATAGGGAACACAAAATAAGACATTTTCCAAATATATTGGCATTGTTCCTCCCGTTACCTAAGGATATACAATGGAATTTATTACCTCCCTGCTATTTCAGTTCCCCAGTAACGACCTGTAAACAAATCTCCCTGGGCTGTTTTTCAAATGGATAAACAGAGAGTGAAGTCATCACACACAGTCCACAGTGTCCATCATGTCCTGTTTGCTGCCCGACAGTAAAAAGCTGATTTATCTCAAGTAAACAGCTCTGTAATTAGGGCTTCTGTTTTGGGATCAATAAATGATCCTGCTAGTAGTTTGAAAGCTAATCTGAGTCTAATTAGGCAACTGAAAGTACCAGCACTGAGCACGAGCGTATCAAATGAGTCTGAACCAAATGACAGAGAATTTCTTTCAATACATTCTTTGAAACACTGTGGGGAGACAACTCCTTTAACCTCTACAAACATGGGGCAAGACCGAAAATCCTAGGATGTCAGGACAAGATCATAGGACTGCACAAAGCTGGAATTGGCTTAATAAACTATCCGACGCTCAAAGGAACAACGTTTGGTGCAATCGTAAGTAAAATCGAAGAAATACAAAATAGACTGTCAACGTCAATGAGCGGGGCACCATCAAAATCTCATCTCGTGTAACCTAATCGATGAGAAAGTGATAAAATAAAAAGGACCTAAAACTACATGGGGAAATGTTAATCATTTTCAAGTGCAGCTGGACCACAGTCCCACGAAAAAACTATTTTAACACATTACGCGTAGCTGGTTTTAAATCCGCCAATGCCCCATCCCCCTCACAGGAGGCGCAAGTGCAGGCCCCCTGAAGGTTACCAATTTACACCTGGATAGATTCTGAGAGTGTTGGAGAAGGAGCTCTGGTCAGTAATGAGACAAAATTGAGCTCTATGGCATTAACTCCGCCGTCTTTGGAGGAAAAGAAACAGGGAAACATCATTTATTGAGGGCGTTTTCTCTGCTACTGGCACAGGACTACTTCACCGCATCAATGAAAATGGATGGAGCCATGCACCGAAAAATCTCTTGATGACAACCTCATCCCTTAACTCTCTGCCAGGACACAAAAAATGGATCAGTGGCTGGGTCTTCCAGCAAGACAATGACCCAAACAGTACCAGTTTTCCCAATGCAACAAAGGAGTGCTTAAAAAAGAAGCACATTAAGGGTCATGATGTGGCCTAGCCAGTCTCCAGACCTAAATCACATAAAACTTATGGAGAAGTTGAAGCTCCCATGTTGCCCACGCTACACCTCAAAATTTATAAGAATTAGGGGGAGCGTGGCTTGGCATTGAAGAGTTGAGAGTGCGCTTTTGTGCTCCCTCTCCAGCTCGACACTAAACAGGCTAATCTTCCTACTCAGCATGGCAAATCCACACTCAAAAGCAGGTCTTTGCCCATATCCGTTCTGTATCCTCCCAGGTGAATATTCATGTCTTATTTCGGGCCCGGTTCGCGGCCTTAATGGAGAAGACGTGCCCCCGCTACCCGAGCCCAAGATGGCCGACCGGTCCCTCATCTACAGCCAGCGAGCCTTCCTCTCCTGACTAGCTCCATGCCTCGAATATATCGGCACACCCCAAACCAGGTCCCCTCTTCTGTGAACCACTCCTCCACCTCCTCGATTCTCAGTGGACCAGCCATTCTGCAGATCCCACACGAGACTCAGAGCGGATCGCACAGTCTGTGTCTGCGCTCCTCTCGCAGCCAACCCCGGTCAAGCGGAGTGCCGCGGCGCATCATTCTGTGCCATCTTCCCCCACGTGGTGGAACGGTGTCTCCATCTTAGCTCAGGACTCGCTCCAGGATGCTCCTACTGCACCGCTGCTCAGGTATGTGGTCAGAGCCCCCGTGACCCCATTGCAGCCTCAAGTCTCCCTTCTTCTCCTGGCACCAAAATCCGGCCCTCCAGAATGGAGGAAATGAGACAGGCCAGTTACAGCCTTGTGGGTCATAAGCCCAATTGGCCCCCTTCTCCACCACCCCAGTCTACATGGTTGCATTCAGCTGTGCCCATGGGGAGACCCTTCACCCCCGTCTTACTGGGGGGGCCTACGGATGGGACATTTGCCTGCTCCTTTCCCTATGCCCATATGGGCCCACACGGATCCCCTCAACCTCAGGAGAGGATGCCTCCATATCCTCCAACCACCTCCCAGTCCGATTCTTTCTGCTCCATATGCTCAGAAAACCTGTGTCCGCCTAATCAGTAAACTCCGATACTGGAGAGACGTTTGGCTGCTGATCCCAATCCTCTCTCCTTCCACTGGGACCATCGCATTCTTCACATGCCTCCCACAAGACTCATCACCTAGTGGTCACTGGTTCATCTGGGGAATTCACTCTACGAGATTCCCGAGGCACTTCCCCTGGTCAACACACTGACCACCTTTTTGCTCTGCAGCAACAACAGGACCTACTCGTAATTCAGAAGTAGAAGAACAACTTGAGAATATAGAGGCCTACCTTGGAATTGTTCTCCTCGTGACCTCTTCGATGTTCTGACCCTCATTTCAATTTTTTACTGACCCGGCCCCTCATCCCCTACAACGAGATGTGACCGGTTCGACGCACAGTATAACCCAGTAATAGACCCTCTTCACCCAGGACAAAACTACGCTAATCCATTACTATGGCCTGAGGAGGAATTTCTTCTGCAAAAAACCAGGAAAAGAACTCAAATCACTTATAAGTACCAATCTTTCAAATCTTACCGATTCTCGCTCCACACCTTGCGCAGGATCCATGCACAAACCGAATCCTCTCTGTACAACAAAATGAAACATCCCCATTAGATGGCTTACCCCATTGCCCTCATCGCTTGTGCAGAGTATCGGACACTTCTCCATAAAGGTCCCTCCCGAGGACATTCCATCTTTTTTGCTGGCCCTTCAAATCTAGAACATCACGCTAATCGGGACAGGCCATCACTTGCTTATACATCTCCCCAGACTACAAGAGACCTCTGTCGGAGTGAAATGGGCTTGCCCCGAGGAAATCTCGACCCCAGGCCTGCGCGCCCCCCCTGGCGTCCTCCCACGCTTCTCCAAAGGTCCCTCCCCAACACATTCCGAGGTCTAACACTATCCACCTCTCCCATTCTTGAGGACCTCTGCATAGCCCACTTGAGTGTCTTTCTTTTCGCAGGTTGTCAAATCTATGGTGTAAGCCTTCTCTATAAATGCCTATTTTTTGTGTGCTGGCCAGCAGGCCCGAGTTTAATTCTTGTTGGCCCATGTAGCATTGCATGCATGCCTTCTCCTTTTCGATATCTATAGCCAATTGCATTATTTTTTCAGTATGGAGCCACTCTCATATGTTAGCCATCACCACCCCCATAAGATAGGGGACTCATATTTGGGCTGTCCCTTTGGCCCAGTGGCCTCCTCTGTTGTGGCACATGCTACCTTACTAGTTTTTGTCCAATTTCCTTGTCTTCCTTCCTTCCCCCCCCCCCCCTTCTTTTTTTTTTTTTTTTTGTGTTTTTTATTCAATATTTTAACATAACATATAACCAACATTTTATGAATGCAGCCATAGATAATTCCACATTTGATAAAAAAAAAAAAAAAATTCAGTACACAGATTTTGATCAAACTTTTTCGTCTGAGAAATTCTATGTGTTTCCCCAGAGGTATGGTCATATAGTCAGATGTAACCACCGTTTTGTATCTCCATTATGTGTTTTAGTCAAAGATTATTTTAGTCTCCGAGTGAGCAGTGTTTACTGCGTATTAACTTCGGACCCTGTGTAGTCCAAGTCAGTAATCGTTGACGCTAGTCTCATGAGTTTTAGCTGTTGCTTTAAAAGGTATATCAGCTAGAGAATGAGATCAAAGCGTGTTTCGGTGTTTCTGATCTCATAGCTCTCTCCAACATGTCTTATTCTTAGCCGCATTCTGGAGTTGTCTCCTCCCCTGGGGTCCACTCCGATTATTTTTGCCTGTTTAATTGGGTGACAGAGAATATAATAGCCACATGAAAGCTGATACTCCAAAGAAAGAAAATTATTGTGTCTTACCTTCTGCTGTCATGTATCCATTAACTCTATTGGTTCCTTTTCCCTAAAGGAGTTATGTCTCCTGTAATTTAAATTCTTTACTACATATCTATACTGTAGTACAAGTAAGACTACAAAAAGCATGCCAGTAACTATAATACACATAAACAAGGGAGGAGGGTGTGGGAGAGGAAGGAATGGCGAGGGGGGAAGACCAATACGTGCTGGGGGGGGAAGGAAAGACATTCCGCTTGGGTCCAACACATCCGCCGCGATCCAAGAAGAGTCACCCTCCGTGTAACCCCCTAGCCCCCAATTTTCGCGATTAAATTAGTGGTCGTTTGTTAAGTACCGAAGTTAGTAAGCTTTGAAGCAATTTTTAATTTTTGTCTGAATTGTCAGAAGAGTTTTAATAAAATTTGGTCCACATTTAGAAAAAATGTTTGTCTTCGCTTACTTGTGTCGTTTGTTTCTACCCATCCATTCCGAAAATTAGATAATTTTTCTAGGAATATTTTCATATAGGCGCTGGGGATGAATCCACACTGAAGATTGTTTTTCGCCCGGCTGCTCCTATGAAAAATAAAGTTTTTGATGATTCGTAGTGAGGGAAGAGATTCCTTAGGGAGATACCAAAGAGCCCATAATTCAGTTTCTGGCACTGTAAATAATTTCTTTTCTGAGGTAAATGATCGTACCACTGCTGTACCAGAAGGCCGTGGATTTATGTCAGTCCACAACAGTGCAGTAAGTCTGCATGTGGGGAGATGCCCATAGGCAAGCGTTGTTTTCAGATAGGTCACCATCAAGTATCCTCTGTGTGGGAGATATATGATCTAGTTATTTTTGAAGACATTTCCGTACATCATGAGGCAGTACTTCGCCGCCGAGACGAAGCTAACAAGGTCGGTGTGTTAGGGACTAGTAGCTTGATAACCCAATATGTCATTTCCCCCCCCTGGATTGGAGTAGTCCATGGGGTTCGAATCCAGTTGTAGTATGTAGTATTATCCCCTCGTGCTTGTGTTGCCCTCTGAGATTCGTAAAAAATGTTCATCCCATTCCTGTCCCCTAGTTTTCCATTACCTCTCGTACATCAGCGGCATGCCTGAAGTATAAAAAGGATTGGGCCTAGGATCGGGAATCTACTTTGAGCTCATTGAATTAGTATATTTTCCTGTGCTTTTATCTATAAATCGCTACCTGTTCGTATGCCCTGTAGTGGCCATGCTTGGATCCCTTTTGAGGGGCTTTCCTCATGGAAATTTGGTTGTGTAATAATGGTAGGAGTAAATGAGTATGCGTGTTAAGTTTTTCAATATTTTTCGCTTTTGATCCATGTGGCGCCAGGCTGCCATTATCAGTGGTTTTTGAGTTACTTCCTTGGGGAAGAACCAGAAGGAAGGTTAAAAGACTATTAGCGATGTCCCCTGTCACGAATGTGTTAGGTCAAGTTCAGAATCTGTGAAGTTTCGATAGCCCACTAGCCATCTCTCCAATCACATCGAAGATTGTGATGCAAGGTATATTTATGTAGTTGTGAAGTTTATTTCCCCATTTGTTTCGGTGAAGGTTAGCAACACCATCATGCTCACCTTTTGGCTTCCGATCGTCTCCATATGAAGAGTAAATAGCTTGTGTGATTGATCTATTTCTTTTAGGTGCTAGGATATAGGTATGGACTGTATGAGGTAAGAAATAAAGGGAATATATCATTGTTAGCAACTTCGTACCTGCCAGTGGAGAAGAGTTATTTTCTCCATGTGAACAGTTTTTACTTTAACGCAGCATGAAGAAAGTTATATTTGTAAAAAGTTTTTGGTGTCTTGGAATTTTGCCCCAGTATAAAATGGTTTCAGTTCGCCAAGTTAAATGGTAGTGCGCGGTCCAATTGGGATTAAGTTGGGCCTCTTAGAAGCAATGCTTCCGATTTTTTCTTCATTTGATTTTTTAAGCCAGAACAAGGACCAAGAGTCCTCAAATCTTCCATAATTTTTGGTCCCCCCTTCTTTTCTAGCCCCTTTCGCACTCGGTGGTGTGGCGCTCCCCTCCAGCAGCCCAATCTTGTGCAATTCTTGCTGACCCATGGGGGACTTTAAAATAGCCTCCTTTAATGCAAAGGGACTTAATTTATACCTATGAAGAGCTCACAGTTATTGCGTTTATTTCCACCAACAAAAAACACATATTGTATGTCTCAAGGAAACGCACTTCAAATCAGGAAATGCCACTGCACTTCGAAACAGATTCTATACCCCTTGGTATTTTGCTAACTACCCTCAATCCAAAAGGAAGGGTGTGGCAATAGCATATCCACAAATCCCTCCCCCCACATTCAAGTCATAGAATTGTATCACTGAAGCTGAGGCCTCATATATTGTCCTTACGCCTCTCCATTAAAGCCAAAGTTTTTACTATTCAATATATACACCCCAAATCAGGGACACTTCCCTTTCCTCCTTTCCCTTCTTGATAAGATTTCTCCCTCCCTGAAGGGCACCGTTCTCTTGTGTGGAGACTTAAACCTCACCCTAGATCCGAACACTGGACAACTCTACGTAATCTAACAGGTTCTTATAAAACTCGCCATTAAGAGTTAAGACACCCTTACTACCAGCTCCAACTGTGTGATGATAGCTACAACACCCTACCACCTAGGACTAATTTCTACTTCTACTCGACCCCCCCACATGACTCATATACACGTATAAGATCACATCAATACTCCATTCAGCATAACGCTTTATCTTGGCTGCGGTCCACCCTATAGGAAACATTATATAATCGTACCAATCTCCCGTATTTTGCTCCCTCTAGTCCCTGCATTCCAACCACAAATAAGACGCTGAGACCTAAATGAATCCCTGCTTGCTGATGTAGTTTTGTGTTGCAGAACTCGAATCAAACAGTGACATTTTTTTTTTTCTGTCAGTATCATGCTAATGACACCACAACCCCCCATTCTTAAATGGGATGCACTTAAGTTGTTCATCATGGCGTCCTCATTAAACCCGCATTAGGTTGAAGAAGGAGAGAGGCTCACTGCATCTCTCTGCCTTGCAAATAATATCTTCACTAACAAGCTCCTTCTAAGCGAGCCTTATCTCATTCGTTTTAATAGACTTCCAATGGCAAGATGGAGGCAAAGCCCTTCTTGAACTTTCTTGGGGACGTTATCCTCCGTCAGTTCATTCTAATAGCATGGCGACAAGAGTGGTCATCTCTTAGCTAGGGCCACAAGGGAGAGGATTTCTCACACCTTCATCCCCTGCATTAACAACCTGCTCCATACTACATCAGGTATAGTGGGAACCTTCAGGTTGTTTTATTACAACTTATACAATCTACCCAACTCTCGTAGCCCCTTCCACGGAAGCTTCAGATCTGAACTGCCTTTTCTCCTGAGGAATTGTCTGCGGTCATACGGGATCTTCCAGAGGTAAAAAGCCCAGGCCAGATGGCTAATACTCCGCTAAATTCTTCAATGTTTAGAGCCCACAAATCTCCTCTCCTTTATAGTGACGCCTTCGATGGACATTTCCCTACACATCCGCATACTCCTCCGCATCCTGGCCTCCTCCATCCACATATCACCGTCATCCCTAAAAAGGGGAAAGATCCCCATCCATGTTGCAGCTACAACCCATTTCGCTACTCAATGCGGATCTTAAGATCTACCTAAACTTGTTAGCAACTGGCTAAATGATTATACTCCCCGGTTGATTCATCCTGAACAGGTTCGATTTGTGCCCGAAGAGAGGCCAGGATAACACACACAAGACCCTGACATAATTCAATTAAACGCCCAATCCCATAAGAATACCGCTAATGATTTCTCTCTCTCGTCGATGCTGAAAAGGCCTTTGACTGCATTTCAGGTCCTGGCCCTTACTCAAACGTTATCCCACATAGTCTAGGCCCCATATTTATTTCTAATATTCTGGCTTCATACCATTCCCACTCCCAGTAAAATTTTTTTTAATGGCACCTTGTCGGAATCTTTTCCATTATAAATGGCACCCTTTTCCTCTCCGTCAAGGTTTGTCCCCTTTCGCCATTGCTAATATGTAATAGTTATGGAGCACTTTCAACGTTGCATCCGTGCCATCCGGACATCAGAGGGATTACGATAGTGGGTCACAAATTTAAGTGTTCTATCTTTGCAGGGACCTTTTTGATTTATTACACCAACACCGCAAGTTTTTCTTGCCTTTTCTGATTCTAAACTGGAACGTTTCAGTACTTGTCTAATTTAATTAAATTAACATGTCCAATCCATGGGTTTAAGGTTTTCCCAGGAACCTTCCCGACCTCTCCTCCACCCTAAATTGGCGTCCCTTTTTCGTGCCCTATGTGCAAATTTCCTATCGATAACAAAAATCCCTGCAGACCTCGGTCAACTATTTGAGCTACAATTTCGGCCCTTGCTCTCCCAATTTTGCCTACAACTCTACAGAATTCAAAACTTTCTCCTGGTTTGGGAGGATGAACGTGCTGAAGATATCTGTCCTTCCAAAACTTCTCTATTTGTTACAAACTGTGCCATCTTGCTCCCTGCCTCCTTTTGGCACAAACTCCGACGCTGTTTTTCGGTATTATTTTTTTTATTTACTGTATCTTGTATTGAATTAATTCAAAAAAGCTGATACAAAACAAAACAACATTGAGAAAGGGTAAATAAATCATAATATCCAACATATTGCTTTGCTATGTCCAATCTACACACGCAAACAAGGATTAGAACAGCATGAAGCCATCAAAATTACAAGAGTACCATATAAACCAGAAGACATAATCCTGGGAAAGACATATAACAAGATACATAAGAAGGAGAGGGAAAAAACAAAAAACAAAAAAAACAACACAAAAAACAACGACCCATCTATAACTGGAAATGAGAACAAACCGTGCAAAATTCCTGCCATAATCATTGCCAGTTAAGAGTCCCTGGGAGATTTTAATAATACTCCCCAGGGCTACCAAATAGTGTCAAAGGCCTC
>JAODAL010025269.1:0-58946 GCA_025379985.1 Phyllomedusa bahiana
AAAAAATATTGAAGCTAAATTTGTAGTTACACCATGTATTTTACTTGATGTCCTTAATGTTACTTTTTAGATACATTTTAAAATTTTCCAAAAATTTTTGAACTTGTTTACCCAATATTGGGCCCCCCAAAGGGAAAATCTGCCACCAGAAAGATTCCTATGAAAATGTATCCGTGATGTCATAAAAGGCCCCTTTGGTCTAATATCACCCCTACCAATAGGAGGGGGCTTGAGTTTGGCAAAAAGTGGATCAGGGAGGGGGGTCGTGGAGCACCTATATGTGGGGAAGGGGTCAGACCCCGCGTCAAAGGGCATTTTCACACGAGGTTTTGGCCGCATTATGGCCGCGAGTTCCGACGCAGTTCCCGGGGCCAAAACCGCGGCCAAATGCGCCTAGTTTTTAATATGGTTTCTAGGGAAACCGGTTAAATTACACGCCGCAGGTTTGGGTCGCCGCGGGGTGGGCGCAGCGGGGCCGGGGTTCGTGGCGCGGTTGCCCCCTGCATTAATTTGAGGGGGGCAAATCCTCGGCCCCAAGCCGCGCCCCAAAAACCACCCCCACGACCGCGCCCCCGCCCCCGAAAACCCGGGGGGGAAGAGGGGGGGTTTTGCGACGGGGTTTTCCCGATGGGCTTTGGCGCGGGAACGCGGCAAAACCCCACGGCCCCAAAAAACGCCATTTTAAATGCCCTAAATGGAGGATGAGGACAGGGCCAAAGGTCATGGTGTCTGGACCAGTGGAGAAATTTAACCTAAGTCAGAAAGCTGTCATTTGGGGAAACAATTTTTAAAAAAATTGCCCCTAAATAAATTGTTTTTATCAGTTTACTTCATTGTGTTGACTTTAATAACATGTTACGGGGGGGAGGGGGAGGGAAAACTGAATCTTTGTAAGGGCCAAATATTTTTTAAAAAAAGTTTGGGTCAGCATATATAAAGTGTAAAAAAAAAAAAAAAAAAAAAAATTTTAAACAGTTCTCCCCTTTGGGAAAAAAAAAAAAGTAAAAAAAAAAAAAAAGCTTTAAAAAGTGTTAAAAAAAAATTTTAAAAAAAAATGAATAAAAAAAAAATAAATTTTTTTGTAAAAAATATTGTCAATAAATTACCCCAAAAAAAAAACCTACACATATTTGGGATCCAAACGACCATAATAACCTTAGAATTATCCAACACATATTTCGTGTGAAATGTGAATGGTGGTAAAAAAAAAAAATTAAATAAAAAAAAAATACTGCACAGGGTTATTTATAAGTGACCTTTAAACTATTTCCCCCATACAAGTACAACTTGATCTCGAATAAAACAAGGCCTCATACAACTGCGTCACTGAGAAAAATAAAAAAGTTATACAACTGTTGAAACGCCAAGGAGAAAAAACTAAAAAATGTTCTGGTCATATAACTACTTTTCAGGCTTCAGCTTAAGGGGATAAAATACAAGAGACACCACATAAATGATCTAAGATGGGAAGCTTCCTTTGTGCTTCTCCATAAATTAATTATTCAATATTAGCAATAAATCTGTACCATTTCGTACTTTATATTCATTTTAATCTTGCATTTAACCATTTCTTTAGCTCTTTAAAGTATATTTTCTAAATATGAGTAATTTTTGCATATTCATATTATCTCCAAGCGGATAGCAAGTAAACCCTGATATGGTTTTCTTTTCTTTTAATCCCGATTTCAGTGCCAAATTGTGTCTGCAATACACCCCAAAATACACCCTCTAACTACGGTAATTCATAAGCGCTCTAGAGAGCAATGAATTATCCGCCATCAATCCTCAACACTATTGAGCTCAAGTGAATAAGTACATATCACTTCTTCCGGTGTCTACCCACTGGGAAGTAATGGGTCGGATGGGGAGTGCCCCCCGCGCATTAGATGTACGCCTGCTGGACAGAGGAGTGAAATTAGCTCTAAACACCCCCCTTTTCACCTCTTGTAGATTAGCAACGTATATTCCTTGCTATCTCCGCTTATAGACTATGAGTAATGATAATGGATATTGAGGATAATATGGACTAATGGCAAAGATAGAACATTCTACAAAAGCATCAGTGTACCACATTTCTGATGCTACTTCATTAGAAAAATGTAATTTAAGTGTCTGAAAATAAGGTGTTATATGCACAGATAGAAAATGAATAAGAAGTAAAAAATGGCTACTGATCTACTGGAGCTGATTCGACCTGTAAAACATGACTAAACTACATAGGACATATGTGTTTAAACTAGTGACCTTATAAAAATTATTCGCACACTCACATACCTAGCTTGGAAAGCCAGCCTCAGTCTCTACGTCTCAATGTACCCTATATTGTATCTGCATTTCCTCAAAATAGCAACCAGGATCGTCCATTTCTTCCAAAAGTAAATGCAATTCGTTATTATTTATTGGGGAGCATAGTGACTCAGTATACAGGCTATGACTCACGCTATTGGCTACTTCCTACAGCAGCATCCTCAAGCTAGGATCAGACAAATTCCTGACCGCAGAGACGCCCGATTGGTGTATAAGGTGAAATACCGACCTCGCCATGCCACATAGCACAGCTACCATTTATACCCGAATCTTGGTAGAGCAGGGTAAAGATTAAGTAGTCATTGCATTCCACTTGTAACTGAGCCCCTGAGCAGGGTTGCAAAATCACCTATTACTCCATGCTGCATTGCTGGGCAGGATTCGACCAAGCAATCAGCGACCAGGGACGGAGCTCGCATAGTAAGGGGCACCTAGATGCCGCAGTCAGTAGAGCCATGGCATCTAGGTTGATCTACAGATGGGACAGGGCTCCTTCTGTCTAAAAACATTTGTCACCAGGGCCATTTAATGACCCCTAGGCTGCCACTATACATAATCCGAATTGGCCATAGCCACAACAGGGTCTGGCAGGATGCGTGAGAGAAGCATAATATACAGCAGATACAGCAATTTGTATTGCTATATATAATAAAAGGGATAAAGCGATTGCATATCTATCCCATATGGGAAAAAAAAGTTAAACAAAGTAAGCATTAACAAAAAAAAAAAAAGCTAAATGCATGAACCACAATAAAAACATTCGTTTTAATAAAATATAATAATGGTGCATCTAATGGGTATCCACCATGTCTGTAATGGCACCCATATCTAGTAAAAATTAATCATGTTATCCAATCCATACGAAATGGCTGCAAAGCATAAAATTAAAATAAGCCTGAATTGTATTTTGTTGGTTTTTCCAGCCCTCACAAAAAGGAATAAAAGTCTATGAAACACTCTTTGTGTAACTCCAAAATGGTACCAAAAAAATGTATTTTTTTCCCTGCAAATAAGAAAGCACTGATGACCTTAGTCTTCAACAGCAGAAAATGCTGTTGAAACCAAAAGTTTACCATACACTATATAAAAAGACACATATGCATGTTTTTTCTCACTATCTGACTCAGACAAAAACCTTACTTGTTTTGAGTCTATTTCGGATT
Organism: Phyllomedusa bahiana; assembly: GCA_025379985.1. Classification (NCBI taxonomy): domain Eukaryota; kingdom Metazoa; phylum Chordata; class Amphibia; order Anura; family Hylidae; genus Phyllomedusa; species Phyllomedusa bahiana. The sequence continues at coordinate 3,471 of JAODAL010025269.1, forward strand.
ACCAAAATCATTTAATTTAGGTTGCCAAATGCCAAGAAAAATGCAAGAGATTTTAAGGACATTTTTATTACGTTCTTCAAGTCAAAAAGTTTCACATAAATCAAGGATTACTATGCCTATAAACAAATATTTTTACAGCCCCAAAGATGAATGATTACAGTTCTTTTAAAACATCTTATTTGGTGTTATTGTCAACATATGAATTAATTAGAGACATGCCAGTTTATGATATTTTATTATGCACACCCAAACACACTGCTTCTTAGTGTGTAACATCATGAAAGTCAAAAGAAATCATCAAGATAGCAAGAAGAGAATTGTGGACTTTCCCCCAATGTGGTATCATCCGTTGGGTGCATATTTCCAGGACACCTGAAAGGTGCCTCCTTCATCGCTGTACAAACAATTACATGCAAGTATAAACAAGTTGGAATGTCCACATCATACTACATCAGGAAGGAGAAGCAGATTCTTGTCCCCTCAGAATGAAAGTGCTATGGTCCGACATTTGTGCATATCAAACCCACTGAATAAAACCAAAAAGAGCCTATAAAGATACTGGCAGAGCCTGTAAGATTGCACAAGAATACATTTTATCCACAATGAAACTAGTACTGTATCAACATGGTATGAAAAGGCCACTCTGCCGAGAGAAGAAAAAGCCATTACTACCAAAAGAAAACGTATATAAAAGGCCAGATTAATGTTTGCAAAATGCATCACCGGAACAATAGACCTACATTTTGAGACGTCTGTAGATCTGACAGAAACAGAAATTGAACTGGTTTTGCAATAGTGCCCATCGTTACTTTGGAGAAAAAGGAAGAGAAGCTTGAAAGCCTAAGACACCATCCAACTGTGAAACATGAGTGGGTGAACAGCATCCATGTTGTGGATTTTCTTTTGCTGCTATGATGGACTGGTGTCTATTTGCAAAATAATGGCATCATGGGAAGATAAGATTATGTGGCAATACTGAAGCAACATCTCAAGACATCGAGCCAGGAAGTTAAAATTGGGCAAAATGGTCTTCTAAATGACAATGACCAAAGCATACTGCCAAACTGCGGTTACAAAGTGGCTCAAGGAAAACCAAGTCAATGTTTTGAGTGACATCACAAAGGCCCTGACCCAGTCCTATTGAAAATTTTATGGGCAAAGCTTAAAAAGGCAGGTGTGAGCAAGCGACCAGTTTAAACCAATTTCTCTCAAGAGTGAAGGGGGCCAAAATTCCTACCAACTTTGTGAGAAGCTCTGATTCTGGAAGGAATCCACAACATTTGCCCCCAGTCCATACAGTTTATAAGGGCAATGCTACCAAAATACTAATGAAAATGTATGTAAACTTTTGAATTTGCAAATATAATAAAAATGCCTAAACAAATTCTCTCATTATTCTGACATTTAGGCAAATAGAAATAATTTTTGGTTAATCCTAATTGACCTAAAACGGTTAAGGTTTCGATCTGATATTCATGTCAAAAAACATGCATATGTGTCCTTTTTAATAGTGTATGTAAACTTCTCCAGGTTTTGAACTATACATCTCACGTCTAAGAAAACTGGACATAGTAACTCGATCCTATAAGTAAAATAAATTAAATGAGGAGGATGAGCCTGAGTACCTGCTAAAAAGAAATCATACTTGTCAAAAAGACATATACTATGGCATAGTACTTTTCACTTATTTATGGAACAGAATTACTATATTCTGCACTATATGCACTAGTGCAGCCAATATGGCTGAAAAGGGGCCAAACATAGTCACAAGCTGAAAATGTTTGGTTGGTTTTAGCCTAAGTCTATAAGTGCAGCTTAAACCACATTAATACATCTGAGTACTCTTTATTTACTGGCTGTGGGATGCTCGTTAACCCCTTCAGACCCGTTTTCTTTTTTTGTTACACGATCGTTTTTCCCCTCCTCGCCTTCTGAACGCCAAATAACTTTTTTAGTTTTCCGACCTACATAGACACATGAGTTGATTATATTTGCGGGACAATATGTACTTTACTAATGGTGTTAATCACTATACTATAGAAAAAACTGGGGAAACTCCGCAAAAAAAATTCAATGGGACAATTGTGAAAAAAAACTTATTTCCGCCCACATTGTTTCTTCTGGGTGGATTTCTTTTTTACGGCGTTCAATTCTTCGGTAAAATATAATGTGTTATTATAACTACCGGTTGTTACGCATCAGCAATAACCAAACATGTAGGGTTTCCGGGGGTTATGTTTTGGTACCGTAAACAAATTCCAACATTGTCTATTTTTTTGACTTTGCGCCGGCGGGCGCCAGTTTGTGCGACAATAACTTTTATTTGTACTAACACCTACGGACGTCATGAGGTGGCATGTTTTTTATGCGGCTTAAGTGTCTTTTTATCGCTAGTAGTTTGAATGTATGCGACTATTTTTGATCATTTTTATTCCATTTTTTGAGTGACTTAAAATGACCAAAAAACGCAAGTATTTGGCGTTTGAGAAGTTTTTCTATCCCTACGGTGTTTCAGTGTACGATAAAATATGATGTTATATATTTTATAGATCAGACTTTTTCGACGCATGGCGTATACCAAATGTGTAACTTTTTTATCTTAGTTTAATGATTTATTGGTAAAAATGGGGAAAGGGCTTGGGATTTTGACTTTTAATACTTTTTTTTTAGTACTTAAAACTGTATTTATATTTTTTTAAACTGTAAACATTTAGTTCCCCGTATGTGCTTGACCCACTTAGGGTGCGATGTTAAATACAACCTAATGCATTGCATAGGCAATGCATGAGGGTGGTACAAAGAGGCGGGTTCCCCCCACTTCCTGTCCTGCGGACGGAAGGTGGGGCAAACCGGCCAGGTAAGTGACGGGAGCCTTCACAGGGTCCCCCACCACCATCCCGGTGCCGTCGGATCAGCCGCAGCAAGCTGCGCCGGGCCGATGCCGTTACCGATCGTGCGCCGGCAACCGAAATCGAGGCGTTCATGGCTCAGACCCATCTGCCATCTATTGCCGCGTGTCAGATGGGGTAAAACAGCGCAGCGGGCGAGCCACCCACCGGTCTGGTTATCTGCAGCCAGTGTGTTAGCTGCGATTAAGCCTAACACCCGGTGCCGGCGTGTCACACACACACCGCGGACGATCCCCCTGCAAAGCAACCTTACGGCCCCTGGACTACTCATCGGTAGGACGCACCAGGGTCGTGAAGGGTTAAATTGTGGTGGTGGCCAGGTAAAGCCATCATGAGATGCTGCCCTTAGCATCACCTATACAATAGTGGTGACCACAGGGCTCTGAAGGAAAGCTGATAATTTGCTGTTACTGCATACTTGTGATGCTGGTTAGGAGAAATCCAACGTCCAGAAAGCTAATCATACACACATCCACTTATCACTTACTGGAAAATTTGCTTGTCAGTGCAGTTAAAAATGAAGGCTATTTCTTGTCAGAAAACGCAGCGAAATCCACCACTACCTTTATACAATCCATATCTAAAATTATTAATTTGAGGGGGGGGGGGCACAGTGTGTAATATAATTAAGTTTCAGGGGTAGAATGTATAGTGTGATTAATTTCAGGGATCCAGTGTTGAACATAATCAATAATGGGGGTACATTATGTAACATATCTTATTTCCTAATTTTAGGAGTACAGTATGTAATATTACTTATTCCAAGCGCTCAGTATGTGATATAATTAATTACAGGGGAACAATGTGTGATGTAATTAATTATGGGGTCGTACAACATGTAATATCATTCTCTTCAGGATGTTATGTGCCACTTTTCCTTTCCTGTCACACACACACACACAGTGAGTGAGAGATGTCGAAGAGTGGAAGCGGGAAGGGGAAGTAAAGCAAAATTTGCTGCACTGTGTGGCGTTATTTTCTTTGGGATATGGGCGATTTTGTATGTGGGCCGGCTGGATTTGAATGCCATGGCTGCTTTGTAGTCCCAATCGCCCTGCCTTTGCGCATTTATCATATAAAATAAACAATAAAAAATGTACTTAAATGTAACAACCGTGTTTTTACAAACGTGCCAATCAAAAACATATCATGCTATTTATTGAATATTGTGAACACCATAAAAAAAAAACACAGAATTGTGGTTTTTCAGTCATTTCTCCTCACAGAAAAAAAGAAATACACACACATACACTCCAAACTGGTACCAATAAAAACCAGACTTCGTCCTGCAAAAAATGAGCCACCACACAGTTCTACTGGAGAAATAATATTGAAAAGTATTTGTTCTCAGAAAATGGCGATGCAAAGAAATATTTTTTGCTACCCAAAAATTAGTATTTTTCAAAAGCGGTAAAAAATTTTTTAAAAATTACATAAATTTGATGTCACATGAATAACAACTAATCCCACAAAAAAACATACTAACATGGCTATGTTGACAGAAATATATAACAGTTATGACTCAAAGTCAGGGAGGAATAAAAACAAAAACAATGAAAATGAGTTGGACACTAAGCAGTTAAAGTTCAAAGTCAAGTAACAATACTGATTGGCACTTTCATTTTTCTTAAGAATTTTCCCAAAATTAGTGGGTCAAGAATGGCTGAGGGCCGATCAAACATACAAAAAAAAGGGACATTACTTACTCAAAAAACAACACAATTTTTTGGGCCATGTTCACAGCTCCATTGCTGGACTAAACTGAACCCAGAAAGCCTGGCAACTCTGCCTATTAATGCTAACGGGGGGAAAAATTAAACCAGGTGCAGCTAATTGCGGCTTTAAGCTCAAATACCCCACTGTAGGGGAACAATTAGATGAAAAAAAAACTGCTCACCAATTAACCCCTGTTCAAAACCAGAAATAAAAAAACCCAAACGGGTATAATGTTTTTGGGGAGATTGCACAAATGAAAAAAATTCCCAAATAGAAAAAAACCATCACAAAACCCTCGTGCATGAGGGGGGTGGTTTCTGGTACTACAATTGCATAAAAAAAAAGGGATACAGAAGGGTGCCATAAAATTACGGGTTTAGTGTGGTCCCCCATGCTGGCTTAAAACCCCCTTTTTGTGATGCCCAATTTCTTTTTGGATTAGGGGGGGCCCCCACCCCTTTCGGGGTTTTCCCAAACAAAAAAAACCCACAGGCCCCCTTCCGCCCCCCAAAGCACTGTTGGGCAGTAAAAAAATATGACACAAGGGAAAAAAATTTTAAATATGAGGTTTTAAGTTGTTATGGGGGCCCCCAATACGCAAGTTGCAACCCCCATCACGGTTTCCTCATGTCTTGGGGGCCCCCTTCGCTAAAAATTTTACCAGAAAAACATAAAAAAAAAGGGGACTTTAAATTTAAACCCAAAAAGCATAAAGGAAAACTTGGCCTTTATCCCTTAAGTATTTACATTAGTGCAGCCTTTTATGGTAAAAAGGGGCCAAAATAGAAACAAGTTGACGTGTTTTGGGGGGGTTTTACCCAAAGGGGCTAGGGGGCCCCAAGCAAACCACTTTTTACTTTTGAGGATTTTTTTTTTCTGCTTTTGGGTTGCTTTTAAAATTAGTGGTGGTCCCGGGGTTTTTAAAGAAATCATGAATGCTCCCCTGCTTTCACCTGGACGTAGGGAACCTTTGGGCCACCCCCCAAGAGGCGAAAGGGAAAAGGATGGAGGGGGCCCTTGAATTTTTATGGGGGGGGGGGAAAAACATTCCCTTATTTGCCGGGTTTTTACCAAAACCCCCCCCTCTCCCAGTCCTGAGTATAGCCAAGTTCCTTGGAGGTCTTCGCAAATGTAGTTAGGTCAGGGAAAAAATATTATGTCACTTTGCTCCCAAAACAGTGATTCCGGGGCCCAAAGATTTTCCTTTTGGAAAACAAAAAAAATTCTTGTGGGGTACCTTAAAGCTTGGCCCAGAGCGTAATTGCTAGGGGAATTTAGTTAAAAGTGTTTTGGTACATTGATGAAGAATTTTTGAGAGACTTTGGGGAAACCATATAAAACCCTTTATATTTAAAATGGAAGATGCGGGTTTTTTAACTGTCACTTTCCCCGGATGTAAAAGTGGATAAACTGGACCCCCGCAACGATGGTTTTAAGCCCCGGGGGGGAACGGAATTAAGTAGGTCCCGGTTTTCCCAACCCAGACCCCGCCCCCAAAAGGGGGGAGGGAAATTGGGGCTGCGGGGGAGTTACCAGGCGTCCCCCCTGATTTACTTGCTTGGGGGGGCAGCCGAGGGAGCACGGTGCGAATCTTTTGGAAGGCTGGGTAGTCGGGGACAGGCAGAAGGTCAGGGCAGGCGGCACGGTTCGGGTCGTGGACGGGCTAAAGGTGGGGCCCGGCCCCAAAAAGCGGGGGTCAAAAAAACGGAAGCAAATTTTTTTACGGTACCGGTAAATCGGAAAAAGGCTTAGAACGCTTTCTTAAAGGCAACAATGGCAAAAAAAGATCCGGAAAACCGGCCCCCGGGAAAGGGGAAAGGTTTAAAAATAAGGGCAGGGGACCGGCAAAAAGCCAATTTTAAATTTTTTTAAAAACCTGGCCCTTTTAAATCTCTTAGACCCGGGGCCCCCCGGCGGGCCCCCTTAGTTTGTCGGGGACGCGCGCGGGGGGAGGGGGGGAACCGCAACGGGGAGCCCCGGCCGGGGTTAAGTAGGGGGAAAACCCGGGGGCCGGGCCCGGGTGAGCGCGCCCCCCCCGCCCGTAAATCGGGGGGCCCTTGGTCCCGCCGTACGGTGACCCGGGTGTCCCCGCGATCCGGGGTGGGGGTCGCGGGAAACCCTTTGGCAGTCCCCCCCCCCTTGGGCCCCTCCCCCTCCTTTGGTCGGGGGAAACCCTCTGAATTATACCCCGATCCAGAATATTGTTTTCTGGCCCCCAAGGACCTGTCTTGGGGCCCCCCGAACCCCTGCCAGTCAAGGGAAAAAAAAAATCCCCTTCCCCTTGACCGCCCTTAAATATCAAGAATCCCCCTTTACCGTAAAGACATCGGGGGTGTGGGCCCTTCGGGAAAGGGGGGAGGGAGCAAGTACCCGAGGGAAAGCGTTTAAAAGGGACGACGGGTTTTGAAAGGGGAGCCCCGGGGAAGGGAGTTCGGGCCCCCAAATGGTGGGGGGGGGGCGGACTTGTAAGTTACGGGGTTTAATGCGCTTGAGCACCTGAATGGCCCCAGGAAAGGGGGGCCCCAGCTTATAGCGGGGAAACCCTTGAAACGTTTATTTTTTGCCCCCAACCCACCTTTTGTCCTGGAGAAAAATTTGGCCCGGAGGTCTTCGTTTTTTGTGGGGCTTGACCCTTTGGGTTTTGAGGGGGGGGCGGGGGCGGGGGGGGGGGGGGCCGGGGGGGGGGTTGGGGGGGGGAGGGGGGGGGGGGTTCAAAGGCGTGGGGGGGGGGTTTCTGTTTCCAAGGGGGGGGGGGATACCCCCGGGGGGGGGTGGGGGGGGGTAGGGGGGGAACCAAGGGGGGGGGGGGGCTTTCCACGGGGCCCGGGGGGGGGGGGGGGGGGAACCTCGGGGGGGGGGGGGGGGGGCACCCCCCGGGGGGGGGGGGGAAAAAAGGGGGAGGGGGGGGGGGGGGGAGGGGGGGGGAGGGGGGTTGCCCGCGGTTAAGCCCCAAAAATAAAAAAAGGGGGTAGGGGGGGAGGCCCGGGGAAAAAAGAAAACGAAGGTTCCAAATGGGGTTATTTGAAAAACCCCGGGCCCAGGGCAAAAAAGCTGGACCCAAAATCCTGGCCCGCGGAGCAAGGGGGAAAAAGGTAAAAAACCCTTGGGGTTTGGGTTTTCTCTTTTCCCGGCCCATTGGACTGAGGGTGGTAGGCCGAAAAAAAAGTTCCCAGTTTCATTTCTAGTTGTTTCCCAAAAGGGGGGGGCCAAAGAATCTGGAGCCCAAATTGCACGCCCCGGTCCGACACTATGTCCCGAGGGAAAACCCAAATGCAGCCGGGAAAAATATGAAGAAAAAATAGACTGGCAAGGCGGGGGGAGCTGAGGGGTGGGCCGGGGCAGGGGAATTAAAGGGGACATCTTAGAAAATGGGTTTTTGGGTAACCCCCCAAGATCCCCGGGGGTTGCCGGGTGGAAGGAGGGGGACCCGTGTTAAAATCCATGGCCACATGGGCCCAAGGGACAGCGGGGGGTTTTAGGTAAGGCAGGAGCAAACCTGCCGGTTTGAGAGAGGGAGACTTTTTTTCCGGGCACGGAAGCGCTGGCCTCCACCCAAAATTTTACGAACATCCTGGGCTTGGCTCGGCCACCAGTAGAAAAACGGGAGATGAGAGAGCAGGAAACCCCTGTCTCCTGGGGGCCCCCCCCATACGGGGGCAAAGCCCCATGACAAAATCTTCTTCCCAAGAGCTGGACGGGGTATGTTTGCCGGGAAAGGAAGGTTGTAGATTACTGGGGGCCCGGGAAAAATTTAGCCGTTTTTGGAGGGATTTAAAATTGCCGTGGTGTGGGGCTGTTCCAGTAAAATCCGAAGAAAAAAAGAGGGCGTCGGCCTTGAAATTTTCGTTTCCGCTGGGGGAAAAAAGGGGAAAGAGAAAATTTTAAAAAGGGAGAAAAAGAGGGACCCAAAAAGGGCCCGGCGGGATTTAAGGTTGGGCAGTCTGGAATTTACAGAAATTTTTTTGGGGGGGTATAGATGCTGAAAAGGGGGGACGAAACCCCTCCAAGAGATACCGCCCCTCTTCCCGAGGCCCGCTTTATGGCCCGCAATTCCCGATTTACCGATAGGTTAGTTCCCTTTCCCGCCCCCGGAAAAAAATTTTTTTGAAAAGAACCCGAAATTTAGGGTTTTGCCTTTGGGCCCTTTCTGGGAGGGGTATGGCCCCGGCCCCCACCCAGGAAGGCGTGACCTGGAAAAATTTGGGGTTTTTCAAATTTCTGGCCGAGAGAGGGAAATGGGCAAGGCGAAGGGACATTTTAACCTTTGAGAAGGGTTCCTCTGCCGCTGGTGGGGCCCGAGTTAGGATTTGAGTTCTTCTTTGGTTTTAAAGGGCCCCTATGGGGGGGCACCCAAAGAGGAAAAAATGTGGGTTTTAAATTGTTTTTAAAAGTTTGGGACCCCAAAGGGAAACTTTGTTTGGCTCGGAGACCCACGGGGGCGGCCATGTTGGACGGCCCGAAAAACTTTGGGGGGTTTCCCTCCCGTAGGCCCGGGCAGAAAAGATGTAGCCGAGGGGAAAGGGGAGGCTCTGCTGATGAAAAATGGACTTCTCAATTTTGGGATAGAGGCGGTTGGCCCTAAGAAGTTGAGGACCCGGCGGAAAGTGGACTTGATGGGATTTCAAAAGGTTGGGGGAGAAAAACCCGAAAGGGTCAAGTACACAACCCGCATTTGTACAGGGGGGTTCCCCCAAGAAATTTTATTGGGCGAATTCTTGGAAGGGGGCCGGGGCATTTTCAGAGCCGGGAAAGGGGAAAAGCCAAGGGACTCGAAGTGCCGTCCGGGGGGGTTGAAGGCGGTCTTCCTTCGTTCCCTCCGTATCCGTATGAAAATTATAAGGCCCCTCGCAGGTCCAGTTTTGTTTAAAAGATTTGGCACCTCGTAGACGGTCAAAAAGTTCCGTGATCAAGGGCAGGGGGGAGCGGGGTTTTTTACCGTAATCTTGTTGAAAGGCCCGATAGTCTATGCAAGGGGCGAGGGCTACCGTCCTTCTTTTGCCCCGAAAGAAGAACCCGGCCCCAGTGGGGGGGAGGACTTGGGGGTTTAAAACCCCCCAGGAGATTCTCCTTGATTTAGGAAAACATAGCCAAGGGCTCAGGTTTCCGGGCAGGGGGTAAAAACCCGCCACGTGGAGGAGGGGTCCCCGGGGAGAAGATTTAAAGGCCCGTCGTTTATGGGCCCATGGGGGGGCAAAGTCTCAGCTTGCTTTCGGAGAAAAACGTCTGCAAAGGCTTGGGGTTTGGGGCAGGGAAAGGGGCCCCTAAAAGGCTTTTGACGACCCCGAAAAAGGCGGGGGGGCACCGGGGGAGGGGGCCCCCAAAAAGCGGGAAATGACACTCCGAACCCCAACTTAGGACTTCGCCCGACTGCCCCCTCGAGCACGGGCGTGGGATTGCAGCCAGGGAGACCCCAAAAGGGTAAAGGACCCCGGGGGAACGGGGTAAATACATGAACGCAAAATCTTTTCCTTATCAGCCCCTACTTGAAGGCCCCGGGGCTAAATTCGGAAATGAAAATTTGGTTTCCCTTTAGAATTTTTTCCATGAACCCAGGAGATGGGGGTGGGGCTTCTCCCGGCGGATCCAGGGAGGTTATGTGGGGTAAACCCGGGGAGGTCCAAGGGAAAATTTTTTGGGGAGCCAGGGGGTTCCCGGGAAAAACAGTAGCCCGAAACTGGGCTCCGGCCCCGTGCCGACATCCGGGGCCCTTTGTCAGGGGGAGGAGTGGGGGGTTGCTCTCCCTTTGGGCGGGCCCCTCCCCAAGTTTTTAGGTGGGCCGTTTCCCGGGACGCTGGGGGGGGGGGGGCAAAATGGGGAGGAATTTTGCGGAAAAAGGTCTCCTGCCAAATACAGCAAAGATTCTCCTCACGTCTTCCCGTTTTAGTCAAATAGTTGACCGGTGGGCCCGGGTCCACCTCCAAAGGGGTTTCGGGGAAATTTGGGGTGGGCAAAATAGGCGGCCTTTTGGGAAAAACTGGGGGCCAGAAGGGGAAGAGACGGGGTCGCTTTCTCCCCTTCCTGGGCCCGGGTTTCCTCCCGGCGTTCCCAGAAAAAAGGTTTTCAATCCCAGTGGCCCGGGAAGATAAGGTCACTTTAAAGGGAAGGGCGGGAGGGTTTGGGGGATTTGGGCATCCCCTTTATGCGGCTGGAGAGGCCCTTTTTTGAAGGGGGCAGTTTAAAGCCGCTTCATTCCACGAAAAACTTGGGGGCCCAAAAAGGGGGAAAAACGGGGACGGCATAATCGCCTTCAGATGAGTCCCCCTTTGGGGCAGATTTTGCAAGGCGTTCTCGGCAGACGAAACCCGGGATGGCCCCCCTCGAAAACGCTCCCGAAATCGGTGAGGAAAGAAGCCCCGGTTAGCTGTGGCTGGATCGTCCCTGCCCAGAGGGGGGGTTTGCCCGGCAAGGGGTTTCCCGGAGGGGGAAGGCCCTTTGCACGGGAAAGCCCCCCTTAGGGCCGTTCGGGTAGGAAATTTTGGGTTTTTAACATTTTAAATCAATGTGCAGGGAGCATTGGGTGGGTAAAGGGCCCCCGCGGCCCTTTGGGGTCCCCTCGAAAATTGGTCGGGCCCTAGATAGGGCGAAAAACCCTGGACCCCGCGGGTTTGGGGCCAAAACCGGGGGGGACAGGGGGAGCCAAAGGGAGCGGTGTTGTTTTCTGCTGAGCGGCCGGGTGCTGCACATGGCGGAAAAGATGGCCCAGTTGTGGGTTGCGAGCCAGCTGTTGTGACTGCTGGGCCACCCAAAGGCCGGTTTAGGGGCAAACGTCAGATGGCAGAGGGGGACCCCTTTGGGGAAACCCTGGGGGATCTTTCTGTCAGTACCCGGGGTAGAAATGGAAACACTGGGGCCCCCGCAACGATGGGGTAAGCCCGCCCGGGGGAAGGAATCTAATTTGGTTACCGTGGTTTTTACCAGAGCCCCCCCCCGCAAAGCAGGGGGGACCCTTTTGCGGGGGAGTTTTTACCAAAGGGCGTCCCCCCCTGAGTGACTTGCTTGCGGGTGGCGCCGGGTAAGGGACGGTTTTCAGGGAAACGTCAGGCAGGCTGTAGTCGGGGACAGGCAAAAAGGTTCCCGGGCAGGGGGCAAAAACGTGGTAAAGGGAAAAAAAGCTAAAGGTACGGGGCACAGGTAAATCAGGAACAAGGGTTGAAAAGCTTTTCTAAAAAGGGAAAAAAGGCCCCTAAAGATCCGGGGAACGGGGCCCCAGGGGAAAGGGGGAGGCTTAAATTTAAAGGGGAGGGGACCGGAAAAAGCCAAATTTCCCGGGACACTGGCCCTTTAAAACTCTTTGTGCCGGCGCCCCGCGGCCTTAGTTTTGGGGCGCGCGCGCCGGGAGTGAGACCGCAACGGGGGCGCCCGGCCGGGTAAAATAGGAGGGGAGCCGGGCCCGGGGGGTGAAAGGGGGCCCCACCGCCCGTTTATGGGGGGGGGCCCCCCGGCGGTGAAACCCCCCCTTGTTAAAAAAGGTTGAACCCAAAAAAAAAAGGGTGGGCCCGGATCCCGGGCGGGGGGTTGGGGGACCAAAACCCCGGGCGTTCTTTAACAACCTTTATGTTGGCCAATTTCAGCTTGGGCCCTCCCTTTCCGCTTTTTGGACCCCAAGGGCTAGAAATGCAGTGGGGGTCTAAACCAAAAAACATGAACCCTTCCCCTTTCTTAGTCCAAAATTCCCAAAAAATGACAACCCCCCTGATGCCTCTCTATTAAATTTCCAAAGGTTTCCCCCGATCAACAATCACTATGTCCCGGATTCCCACTGCATCTTGTAGGTAGTCTGCAGCCTACAAAACTTATTGAAAATGGCTCCCTTCTCCACCATGATTTTTTCCCTTCTTTGCACTCCTAATAAAAAAAAAAACCCTTACTAAGCAGGAAAACCCCGAGATTCAGGGCTTTTTCCCTTTTATTCCAATTACATTTGCCCAAACTGGGGCCCCAATGCTTGTGGGACACTCCCTAGTGTGTCCGGTGGATAAGCTGTCCCTGCATGCAGCTAGAGCAGGAAAACCACAGAATCATACAGCAGCGCTGCAGCAGAATGTGGTGGGCACCGCAGCAGAGCAAGAAGTGCCCTGCTGCCTAGCAACCACATACTTTCATCAGCAAGAGCCATGACAACTTTCTAGATCAAAGGGCTAGAACTAGTCAAGGTGATTAACAGTAAATTGTGATTATTTACTGTATCTAGATTTCCTGTTCATTGGCTGCCAGATCAAATGACTTTTAAAACATTAGATTTACTAACATGTACAGCAATAGAGCATGTACTAATTGCATTCATTGCTAACGTTTCCTGTCTATGTGTCAGAGGGCAACATTAAAATGCATGTGAGTATCTCTCCATTAAGTGAAAAATCTCCTTTAGCACGTTCCAATTTTCTCCAACACGATATATCCTATTCAATGCTCAAACATTATGTTTTTATACGACCTGACCCCATTACCTCTGTTTGACCCTTATAAAATGGCCAACTGGGATATCAGTAATATGTTCCACAAATGAGAAAATATGCAGGTCTTTGCATTATTGATCTGTGGTTCTAGCTATCTATCTTGTAAATGTGTAGGAGTTAACTAGAACTAATGCATAGTCATTGTATGGTAAATTCCAGGTGCAAGAGAAATATGCATGATACCAGGAGCACTTTACTTGACTAAAAGATATTATGAAATATGATTCACGCGCATCAAAACCAAGATTCTCCATTTCTATAGTAAAATTGAAGGAAGATAGATGTTTTAGAGTATGGGAAAAGTATTTACAATGTCTTAGCATTGGGTTTACGAGTTCACTTTTCGTTTTTAAGCTTTTTCATTTCATGATTATATTAGCTGAACTTTCTTTTGCCTCCTTTGTGCTTGTTGTGGACCATTAAAAATGGAAGTATAATCAGATTCTCTCCATTTTAATGGCCTACAATCTTGGAGCAGGACTGCATTTGCCTCATACTCATGATTTTTTTCCTTGCTGCTCAACAACAATTCTTTCATTCCTCCACTTTTGATTCTGCTCTTTCCCCTTTCATTTCCAGCATAATGTGCTCATTTTTCTACCAACGAAGCTCTTTCACTTTCCTTGCAGTTTCATTTCGATGGTTCATTTCCTAGCTATTTGGCTTTCCTGGTCTCTGCTTCTCCTTCATTTTCCTGACCTTTTATTACACTGTTCTTTATATATATTTTATCTTCTTTTCTTCAATCTTCAGTATCGCCATTTTCATTTTTCCTCTCTTTTGTTTCTTTAATCTATAATTACTTTGTTACTGACGTCTCACCTCAATTTTATTTCAATTAATTAATGAATCTTTTTAGTCCATTCATTTTTAATATACATCATACCACTTTCATATGAATATAAAAATAGAGCGTAACAGTGTTAAAGTGGCTTGGCTATTACTGATGAATGCAACAGAACAAATATAATTCTTTTTTTAACTTCATTTTTTTTTTTAAATTAATACTAAATCTTTAAGTTAATCAAGAGCGTTTACCTGTTAACCCTCTCTGCTTTATCTCAAAGAAAAACCTTCCAGCACAAGAGGATAAAAAGAAGTTTAGTACTATTTAGTTAGTTGTTCAAATTAAAACAAGTGCAATTTTCCTTTTTTGGAGGGGTTATAGGATGTGGTATATCATTTCACCTTACAAATTCATGGAATTCATATGCTTGAACTCTCAGAAAGTAACAAAAAACAAAAACTTGTGTAATTCTGAATCCAGGTAGTGCAAAGCTTCTCGGCTAATCAGCATTCAGGGTGGAATTTATAAAGGACTTGTTCAAGTTTTTAGCAAAATGCTAAACTGGCCGGAATGTTATTAAAAAAAAAAAAAAAAAAAAAAACACCACTCTTCCAGTGCCCGCCATAGTTTCCAAATGGGTTTCCATCGGTGTTATTGTGATGATGTCACTAACATCATTCACATCAGGGCCAGACTGGGACCACAAAGCAGGCCTGTCTCTCAAACTCAAGCAGCCCTCATACAATATTGTCCCCGCTTCCTCCATATCAGAAAAAAATAGTCATGCAGTTCTACTTTATTTGCCACCCTCCTCCACACACACACACACTAAAAACATTTTTTTTAAATAAATTTAAGGTACTGTGGCTCCAAGAAAATAAAAAAATTATATTCTCTTCTGTACTCACCATTATTCTAGCGCTGGTGGTGCGGCACCTCCACTATTCTTCTTACTTCAGGCTCTTGGCAGCCAGCTTTTTGCCACTGCAGCCACTGATTGATGAATGGTGATGTTAAGGCAATGGCACTTGACCGCTGCAGTCAATCGGTAGTTCCAGCAGCCACAAGTGAATGTCTGGATCCAGAAGTAAACAGAAGACTGGCATAGACAGCCACCACCATCAGTACCGGAATGGCGGTGATAACAGAGGTGAGTATAGATTTTAATTTACTTGGAGCTGCAGGATCTTATATTTTAAAAAAAATAAAATAAATACTCCAGAAAATCTCTTTAATTATATTACACACTGTACCCCCAGAAATTATTAAGATTACATGCTGTACCCCCTCTGAAGTTAACACCATGCTTTCTAAAATTAATTATAGCATAAATAGAACCCTCTGAAAAAATTATATTATACACTGTACCCTGAACATTAATTGGAATAAACATCATAAACATGATCCATGCTGGTCTAGGCCAGTAAGGGATTAATATTAGGATCCCTGCTGAAGGGCAGTGTACAGATTATTGGTGCATACCTGGTTTGTCTAATGTGGTGAAGATTCTTGATGGTCTAGTTTATTGAGGAGGGGTAATGTATAATCCCTGAAAAAGAGTTATTTCTGCATCACTGGTGGTCTAGGGAAGCTCAAGGGTTAATATAGGGATCTCAAGTTATCTAGGACAGTAAAGGCATTAATCTAAGGGTCCCTGGTAGTCTAGGTAATTGAAGGAGAAAATGTCACAATGCTTGGTGGTCTAGGGCTTTGAGGGGGTTAATTTAAAGATCTCTGGTGGTCAAGTGCAGTGAGGGGATTAATGTAAAGATCCCTAGTAAAGGGCAGAGGGGTTAATGCTATATAAATTGGGTCTTGTAGTTTATCACCTCTCCAGGTTCAAATGTTGTTCCAACTGCTGTCTGATTTGGTTTGTTTGATTCCTTTTAGCTTTACCCCTTAGCACCGCATACCCGGCTCTGCTGAATACAGCCCTACACAGTACACTACTGCCTTAAGAATGGATACATTAATTAATTGCATTCCTAACATAATGATCTTAGTAATTAATCTTAATACTTTATAGTTTTAACAGAAATATCCTTTTAAGTTAAAGCAGCCATTTGGATTCTGCTTTATAATAGCAAACCATGGAACAGTGAGATCTTTTATTTAAAGCTATAGGGAGAAAACATGGCTATGTTACTAATGAAGTAAAAGATACAGACATATTGATATTTTTTTATAAGAATTTTTATTAAACTTAACAGTTTACAAAGTGCACGGCCGAAGAAAAGAAAGGAAAACAAGGATTCACACAGGAATCTGTCTTACATGAAACTGAGGTGTATATTATTAATTGAACAGCTAAAAGAAAAAAAAAAAAAAGAGAAAACAAGTTTTACGTCTATAGCACACTCATGAATTATTACTATGCTTGACACTGTGAAATGATGTGAATTATACAGAAGTGAAAAGCTGAATATAGCGCTCTATAACAACTAATCTTGAGGGCTTAGAAACAGACTTTGTACTGGAAGGCAAGCTATATGATGAAGGTACTAGAGAGATCTGATAAAAGTGGTTGCCGTCATGACCAAAGGCAGAAAACAACAGAAGGTTTGGTGCTTTGGAGAGGCAACTCAGTCAGATACCGTGGTCAAGATTACTTGCTGAGTCAGCAAATTCACTTGTTTGTACTAAGAAGTCCAAGAAGACCAGAAAACATTGAAATTGTTTAGGTGTGTTAAAGATCCCGCAAAGAAAGCACGGTTTCAAAAATAGAAGTGATAATAGTTTTTTTTATCAATCAACAAAATGCAAAGTGAATGAACAAAACAGAAATCAAATCAATATTTAGTTTGACCACCCTTTGCCTTTGTAGTCCAGGAAGTGATGATATTGCCCCACAGAGCCCTGATCTCAACATCATTGAGTTAGTCTGCGATTATATGAAGTTGGTTCGCGAAGATGTTTGGAACAACCTCCCTTTAAAAACTGTGTCCAAGTGTATCTAGAAGAACTGCTGGTGCTTTCAAGGCAAAGGGTGGTGACATCAAATATTGATTTGATTTTAATTTCTTTGTTAATTTAGTTTGCATTTTGTTAATTGATAAAAATTAACTATTAACCCTTCTATTGTCAAAAGCATTCTCACTTTCCGTCTACCTAAAACTTTTGCAAAGTACTGAATGTTTTGCAAAGACCACATCATCCTCAGCAAAAAGCAGAATAAAAAGCTTTTATTGTAGCTGTATGCAGAGGAGATGGATTTTAAAAGACTTTCCCCAGTGAACAGCAACTTGAGTGATTTTTTTTTTAACCATTTCAATATCTAGGTATCACTTATCTAGAGGGGTTGTCATTTAGGTACCACTAATCTAGAGGGCTAGTCATTTGTAATTCTTGCTCCCACTTGATTGTAAAGGAGCACTTTGTTGTACGTGGTTGGATTAGAGAATCATAAAATTGAGAGAAGCTTTTTTTTCATAGGTTTTAAATAGAGAAAGTGGGATGCACTAAATGGTGGAGTTGAGGTATTGTTAGTTTTTTTCTATTAGGCATGGTGGATTTATTATTATTTTTAAATAAAAATCTCTAGTACGCAAATAGTATTGAGGAGAAATGTATTCATATGAATGCAAGTAAATGATATACAATAGTTGATTTATATTTAGCAGACCTGTGGATTTCTACCTCAGGAGATCAGTGTCTGGAAATAATATATTGAGGTAATGCAGCAGTAGATTGCCAAGTGGGACTAAATCTTCTGATTGTACATTTATCAACAGGTATCGCCATGCTTTAGTAGAAGCTATTATGCTAAGTAGTTTAAGGCATTTGTGAATGGTAGTAGCCTTGGATTGTGTGATAATGAAATCAGTGGTTTATTTATGACTGAATATTCAATTTCTGTCTATTCTCAAGAGGTGGAAACCCACTAAGTAATAATTTGTCCTGGTATAGCTGACAAACAATATCTTTTTCCAAGTCAAGGATATTCTTTCTACCTTTGGAAAAAGTACATAGTAGAGAAATGAATGACACCCTCACATCCCAAACTTGCTTATAGTTTAGTTCCGACAAATTCAGTGAGAACTATCTTCACCTAACAAAAAAACACTCATAAGGAACTGGTAGCACCCCTACAAGAAATATATTTCATATAAATAGTAGAATCTGCATTTTGGTAATCTCAACCATGCTAGCACATATCATTATAGATGTAAAAAATGTTTGAGTCCGCTGAGTTTCTAAACAACAAATAATAGTTCCTTGCAATTTATAACGATTCTCGGAGACCAGTGGGTAACCTTCCAGGTCACTTGCAGGCATTGGAAGGTTCACCCTTTAACCCATGCATAGGGATCTGATCGGCACTGCAAGGGAGTTTAACTGAGCTTTCCCTGAAGTTGCCACTCAGTGCAATAGCTTATGTCTAGGTGTAGTGCAAAGGGAGAAGACAAAAGGCTGATAGGAAAGGTGGAAGGTCAAGGCAGGTGGAGCCCTTCTGTGGTCAAAGACATATCCAAAGGTCAGGGCAGGAAGTGATCAAGGAGCGAGGTAAAGGAATGAGCTAAGGTCTAAACCAGAAATAAATTCATGCAAATCACACAGGAATGTCAGAAGTCACAAACAAAGATCAGGTGCAAAAGTAGGAGAAGTATCCCTTTAAATAGTCAAAGGAGAACTGTAATGGAAGAAGGCGCAGATTACTTACTTGCACAATTCCTTTAAATCAGAATGGACCAGAACACATGTGCACTATGCAGAACCACAGAGGAGTGGACTAGCCAATGGAGGGAGGCAAGAAGCTGCAAGGAACAGCATAAAGGTAAGCAGAACAAGCTGTTTCACAGCTTGTGACACAAGCAGATGTGAATTAGAGCTGATCAACGTGATACTCAAGGAAATAACACTTATTTTTCCACATTTATAGAAAAGTAGAGACCAAGAGCTTCTTTGTGTTAATTCCTATATTTAAAATTTGAGACTTGACTGGGCCGTTTTCGTAGTAGGCAACTTTACAAAAATCATCAATAGTACACTGCACAACTGTTAAGAATGTACCTGGGTCTGTAATAGAAAGGATTGCATCATTTCATATAAGTCAGTGATGAAGGATGATGAACTTTTGGAAATGCTATGACTCTCAGAGTTACATTGAATATGTTCTGCAAAGAACACCATAAAAATATGATTGGTGAGAGTTGGAGCCCCTGCTGCACTGTGTACAATTTTGACAGAGGCGTAGCTAGGCTTCTTTTCACCCAGGTCAAGAACTGACTTTGCCATTCCCACACTGAAACTTGCTATCCCCCACTATCAGTTAATATAACATAACCATATATTTTACACTGCTTTATTTCTCTTTTTTATGTCACACACTATTGAGTGGTCTTCATTATAAACAGAAACCAAGACATAATTGTGACCAGAGCCTCATGCACTCTTGGCCATTAAGCATAGATATGCAGTACTTAATAGCCAAGAGTGCAACACAAAGTCTAGTGTGGGAGCTTTCTGAGGACCAGTTTTATTGTGACTCCACATTGTAATCACAAAATGAATTGATCTACAGAACTTTTACAACACCAGAGCCAGCATTTCAAAATCTTCCAACCTTGTGGAGCTAGTTCTTGCGATGGTGTAGAAGGGATACTGAGAATGGTGGGATTGATAATGGGCAAAAACAGCAGTTTAAGTGTAATTACAGTATAAAGGAAACACAAAGGCAAAGTCCCAGTGGGCAAAAGAGTTTGAATATTAGATTAGATTGAAAAACATTGTCTGGTCATACGAATCCAAATTCCTGTTGCTGATAGGACATGAACTGATGAACCATACCACTCAGGTTTCAACAATTAAAGCTAGCAAAGGTGGCACAATGGTGTAGGAATTTTTTTTTTGCCATGCCTTGAGTCCTCTAATTCCTGTGAATGGGCATTGTGGCCGACCACGATGATAAAAGGGTTCTGTTCAGAGCATGTCAGTACCTCCAATCAATTTGTGGTAATTGCAAGAAGCTGTCTTTCCACATGGGTGCACATTGCTGCAAAAATATTTCAACAGCTAGCGGGAACAAATGCCACAGTGAATTGGTAGGTCTTGAAGGCCAACAGTGGTCTAATTCTCTACTAGAGGGATGTCTATGGTTGGACATTCAGTGTTTATACTGTATATACACATGCCAGGCTGAGTAGCTGCCACCTTTGCTGCTTTCCCTAAAGACTAATTTTCAAATTCCTAACATATTGGTATTGATAATTGTTTGGTTTTGGTTTCCCTAATGACACCATGACTCTAGGGTTGGATGAAGTAGACCATACTGTATGGGCGGTTCCCTTTACATTTGCCCGTCAATCCTTTCCCACTCTTGTCCTGCCATGCCATGAATATACTGTACATAACATTACCTTTCTCTGCTACCATTGATAACTGCTCTGACCCATACAGACACTTTTTGTATACAAAATACAAGCATTTACTACAGCTTCTCTATAAATGTAGTGATTTACAGGTGACCTCTGATGATTTCAATGTTCTCTTTCCTTTTCTTTTCCATTCAACCCAGAGCAACATGAGGACTTCTACAGACTGCAGAGTTTCTTACTTACGGTAGATGCTTTTGCAGCCAACCCCAGCCTCTAGAACAACACAAAAAGGGCCCAGATCTGTTCTCCTAAAAAAAATATAGTAACTACAGTTTACTCTTGGGCAAAAAATTCCCCTCTTTTTCCCCTAAACCATATGTATCACATACCATTTTTATTTTATATGCATTACAACAAAAAGCCAAACAAAAAAGAAAAAGTTAAGACTACCAGAAACCACCCCTAGTTATTATGGCGGACATGAATGAAAACTCAAAGAATGAAAGATAATTGCACAGCTCCCCACCAGATTGTAGTCCACTCCAGGTAAGTAGCCTCCTCAGGGTTCTCGGAAATGGCCCTCGGACAGAAGGGTGTAGGCAATCAGTCTTAAAAAGATAAATCCAGCACACCTGATGGTGGAAAAACTAAGGTTAAAAACTTGAACTTTTATTACATATCTTTAAAAAACAATAATCCACAACAGGCGTGTAGAAATACCCGACATCATAGCTCGCTAAAACGACGCGTTTCAAATACAATGGACCTTATTCGTGGCATTCGTGCCAATCGTGCTTATCTGGGGCCTGCCCCAGATAGGTAGATAAGCAGGCCCCAGGTAGATAGGTAGGCGCAAGGTAGGCCCCACATAAGTAGGTAGATAGGCTATAGATGGGCCCCACATAAGTAGGTTGGTAGGCTATAAGTGGGCCTCATGTAGGTAGTTAGGCTGTAGGTGGGCCCCACATAGGTAGGCATAGGTAGGTAGGCTGTAGGTGGGCTCCACATAGGTAGGAAGCTTGTAGGTGACCTAGACTAAGGTATTCTTACCGAAACGCGTCGGTCTGAACGACACGGGCATCTATATGTGCTGTCCTGATGGATAGTGGTTGTTGCTAATAAGCTGCTTTCGTTGATGCTATGTACATTTTTAATCATTTTGGATTAAAGGAATACTTTTAACTGCAAGACTACTTACCGTTCTTACTACATTGCTGCTAATTTGGTGTGATAAACAGGGATGCTGGTTTCTTTCTGATTGCACTACGTTACACCGGTGGAAGTTCCTGGCGCTCCATGCATCCCTCCTGCACATTAGTCTCCATTGCAACTACGGGATCAGCTGAACAATGTTTGGTGCTTAGCTTGTAGGTGGGCCCCACATAGGTAGGTAGGCTTTAGGTTGATCCCACATAGGTAGGTAGGCTTTAGGTCGGCCACAAATAGGTAGGTAGTCTATATTTGGGATCTTAATAGGTAGATAGGCTATACGTTGGCCCCACACAGGTATGTAAGTAGGCCGCACCTCATTAGTAGAAAAAAGAAAAAAATAATGAACTCAGCTCTCTACCATTTTTCCCCATTTCTCTCACTTTTAAAACATCAATTTTAAGGACTAGCTGCTTATTTGTTGTGTAATATGTGCAAACCTTTGACACTGTTTCACAATTGTTGTTTTTATGTTATGGCTGATCAGTATAAATTGGTGTACTTGGTGAAATTTCAGAGGAGGTAAATTTAGTTTATAAGACAGAGGCACCATGTTGGCATTATTGCCTTTTGTATTCCACTGGGTATTTGAATATTTTAAAAGGCTTATGGGAAGAGAGCTGAAATTTCCAGCTCCATCTATTGGATGTTGCATTCCTCAAGTCACATCTGACTAACTGAGCTTTGCAATGTGAAAGAGATTCAAGCCACACCAGTTTTGTTCATCTGTATACAGCTGTTTCGAGGGTTTCCCCTCATTAGTGCAGAGTAGAACTAAATGGCTAGCTAGGTGAGAGGCAATGAGTGTGGCTTGGAAGGGGTATTATAATTCATTAGGATGAGACACCATGTAGGCGTCTGGAAATGTATCGCAATTTATAAAAATTTACACTCCTCTGAAATTCGTGCAATTGCTGAAATTTTTAATAATAACCTTCTATGTTACATACAGATTGTGCTTGCGTCATATTTAGGGTATGGTCACACGGCGTATTGCGTATTGTATGCTGCGCAATATGCCAGGTGTTTTAGAAGTACGTGCTGGCCAGCACATATGGCAAACGCTCTGTGCCGGCTCCCACAGACTATCACTTTCCCGGCGCACTTCTTTCTGAAAACGACAGGTAATCAAAGCTGTCAATGAGAGCTATGAATTACCCTATTTGCGGTCTGTACTTTGGTATATTTCAGTGCAATTATATCCTGAAATAAAGACCGCAAATACACCATGTGAGCATACCCTTAGAGCATTAACTTTTTTTTATGTACATTAAAGCCAGACTGGAACAAAAAGCATTTATTTAATGGTTTAAGAACCCTAAATTCAGACTCCAGATGAGAATCCTAAATTCAGACTCTACACTAGGGGCTTTCCCAGGTTGTTATCACAACTGAACTTTTGAGTACAAAGTTCAAAGTCAAATTGACAGCCTGAGCCAACTTAGCAGCACCACCAAGTATAGGTTGTTAAATGATGGTGTTGCACCATTATCTTTTTCAATTAGTAAATTACACCTTCCCAATTGCGCTACCTACTTTGCTTAAAATTTGCCCTGTCCATTGTTGTCCTGTCCAGCACAACAACTACATAGTACATGACCTACAGAATGCATTTGACCTTCTTAATGTAAATAAATGGAATAGCCATGGCCTCTTTCAGTACTTTCAGGTTTTCTCATCACAAGCTTTCATAGACTTGAGCTGTTGATCTCTCTTACAGCTGCAAAACCAAGGGCACATCTTTACTCCCAGCAGGCGTGTGTTCCCTTACTGAAGACTTGTGACATTATTATTCTATATGAGCAGTGGAAGGGACAGGATGTCACAGCTCTGCAGACCTCCTGCAATGGTTCTCATGCCTGTAGAGTTGTCACCTCCCTCCCAGGCTGCACAAGCTCCTTGTTAGCAGAACACATGCATTGCTGTAAGCAGAACATCTTCATTACTCTAAGCAGCTATATATACAGGCTGAACTGATGAAACAAATGTAAGGAATGCACTCAGCTCCCCCCTTATCAGGCAGGATGTAGAGGGGAGCAGAGTTTATAAGGCTGTGTTAGGGCATATCCCCATGGCAGGTTTATCAGGGAGGTTTTACAGATGGTTTTCGGTTTTGAAAGCCGTCTGTAAACCGGCTGTTAAACTTTATCATGAACCTTAACGGAAAATCCGTGCAACGGTCTCCACTCCGAAAAACTTGAACATGTTTATTCTTCTGCCCAGTTTTTGGGAGGAACATGAACATGTCATGTACAGGGGGAGGCCTTTTCTCCGCAAACAGAAGAGAAAAGCCGTCCCCCTTCAGTCATGTACACGGCTCCAAAACAGAGCAAATACCGGTAGGATAATCCGACCGGTATTTGCTTTGTGCCGTGAGGAAATGCCCTTATATGGGAGCGGAGAGAGTGAATCTGGCAGCTACAGACTAATTGCCCAGATCCTTCACATAGGGCTGAGAGAGGAGCACAGAGAGCCTTTATTATACAGACACAGTCAGCATAGAAAGCTGAGGCAACTAGTTTAACTTTAAATTTACACAGGTCAGAGAGGAGTGCAGACAGCCAATCACAGCACAGAGGGCGTGTCCCATCCAAGAGGTGTGTCCCAACAGGCTAAATGAAATATCAGGCAGTCAATCACAGAAAAGAGGGTGTGACCCGACCACTTACTGCAGAAATAGCTCTAGACACACAGATTAGCACATATCTGCTATACTAAGTGATTTAGCTAATACAAACCAATTGCAAAGTGCTTATTTTTACTGTCCCCATCATTACACATATGATCTTTGTAGCGAGAAAACCCCTTTAACTTTTTATCACAAGTAGACCAAGTATTGCAAGCTGCACAAATGGAAATACATTTTTTTTAAATTGCATCCATTAGCAAAACATTCTGATGACAAAAATGCAGGTTAACATTAGAAATCAGAAATTAAAATGATTC
Organism: Phyllomedusa bahiana; assembly: GCA_025379985.1. NCBI lineage: Eukaryota > Metazoa > Chordata > Amphibia > Anura > Hylidae > Phyllomedusa > Phyllomedusa bahiana. Next base: position 27,808 of record JAODAL010025269.1, read on the forward strand.
ATTTAGCAGATCCATAATAGATTCAAGGCCAACTATTTTTACTGTTTATTATTTTTTTCCCCTGTTAAAATGTAGTGCTAAACGCCTATTGTTTTCTCACCTGTGTAATACTTCAATCTATTCACATATATAGTCATGTACAATATGAAAGCCAAATTAGTGATTTAAAGTGGTTGAATAGGTCTAGCAAGAAAAGTCTACTTTTTCATCAACATCCACAGTACTCTTGTACATAAGTTGTGTCTGGTATTTAAACTTAGTCCCATTAAAGTAATTTGGGAGGAGCTTTCATACATGATACTGTAAGGGTTCGGTGGATTCGCTGGACCACCGCAAGCGATGATAGTTAAGCCACGCCAGGGAGCGGAGTCTAAGTAGCCCCCGGAATTCACCAGAGCCCACGGCAAAGTGGGATGGACTTGCTGCGGCGTGAGGCTACCAGGTCGCTACCCCTGACGTGACTTGCTTGCGATGGTGGCCGGGGTACTGCGTGGTACAAAATCACAATCCAGAGGCGTAGTCGTGGACAGGCAGGAGGTCAGGACAGGCGGCAGAAGTTCATGGTCAGAGACGGGCAGAAGATCAGGGCAGGCGGCAAACAGGCAAGGTCAGGAAACATAGCGGAACGGACTGGTACACGGGTAATCAGACAGAACTTCCAACACTCTCTAGACTCACTAAACGCACACCAAGAAACTGGCAGAGAGTGCTGGGGGCGTATTCCTTATATAGGACCGGCGGCCGTCAATAACTAATTAACGGTGCGCTGGCCCTTTAAATCCAGCCCAGCCGTCGCGCGCGTGCCCTAAGCAGCGGGTACGCGCGCGGCGGCCGGGACAGCAGGAGCAGCATTCACAGGAGCGTGGACGGGTAAGTGAGCCGGCGCCAGGGAGTGGGCAGCGGGGGCATAGTCGCGGGGAGCCGCGGCACCCGCGCCTTACCCCATGACAGATACATCTCATTGAAGGTGCCACAGTGTCTTGGGGAAAGAAATGAACATTTTTAAGGGGTAGTCAGAGATTTTTTTTTTTTTTTTTTTTTTAAAGAGCTTATTCTATATCAGCAATGGCATTTTTATACAAAGGATGAGGTGTTGCTATTTAGTACTTTTTAAGTAAATGAGACTGAGCTGCAGTACCTGTTACCACTCATGTACATCTCAGACAGCTTCTTTGAGGCTAAGAAAACACAGACTAGAACTCTTCACAGCCTATAACCAGTGTGTTGTATCAACCGTAAGCGATGGGGTGGGACCAACCCCTATGAACAGTGTATATTGCGTAATGCTGTATACATGTATATATTGTAAATTGTGTGTACAGGTTTGTAGGGATTAACTGACTCAGCAGTGCACATAACCAGGCATGCACAATTTAGTTCAAGGTGAAGGTGAGGGCTGCAGGGAACAATAAACAGAGTCTGTCATGTACTACAGTCAGAAAGGGAGTGAGAGTTTGATAGAGGAATAGTTACATAGTTTGAGTTCCAGTTGTCTAGCAAAGGGTTACTTGGGCACAAGCCGGCTGTGGTTCAAGACCATGCTTTCCCATTCTATCGGGAAAGTGCTCACAAAGAGAAGAGAGGAGAAATGGAGGCAGGTAGACATTAGCAGAAAAGGAGAGTGAAAGACCAGTACAGTAAGTTGTGAAGGACAGAATGGAGAACTGTCCAAGGGATGAAGTGAGAGATAAGTCAGAAGATTTAGATGACCTTCAGGGCATTTCTAGGCTTTCCACACCAGGGCCTAGTCTGTACTTTCCTTAGGAGGCAATAGCTGGGAAAAGAGAGAAAGTGAGCTCTTGTGGGCGTCCAGTGGGATCTAAGGGCCATATGTATGAAACTGTTTAGGTCTAAAACTCACTCTATTGCCCATAGTAACCTATGGGTAAAAAAGTGAGTTTTAGACTTAAAGAAGTTCATACATGTGGCCCTAACTGTGTGCATGACCACTGCAAAGCAAAGCATGCTAATGGCCCTGGGGCTGGCAGAGTTAAAAGCTACTGAGAGTCCAAGAATTATGTAGCAGATCTGTAAGAGAGAGGGGCTGCTGAATCCAAGAGAGAGGAATTGGCAAAAAAAGCAATTTTACTATGCTTAAAGTGCACTGTGCTTGACGTGAAATTGACTACCTCTGAAATGTAACCTGATTTAAGATTGGTGCCATGAGTTAAGCCTGCAAGACCCACGCTAAAAAGTCTCTGTTAAATTTCCAGCGTTGGTGCACTACACATCCCAGCAAACCCCCATTAGTAGACATCCACGTACAACAGCTATGCCACACAGGGGTTACCTGCCAGGTCCCTGTCTGGTTCTTTACCACACTCTTTCACTGGCAGCACTATTATAACTGTAAAAGCAATTTCCTGCACAGAGTTCTTTGTAAAAGCCGTACTGTAGTTTTTCGTGAATTTTTTTTTTTTTTTTACGAAAGCTGGAAGTGAATCCAGCAGAAAGGAGAAGTATAAATCATTTCTTTCTATGTCCTATTCCTTTGACCTCCCACATTGGCTCACAAAGCAGCATTATAAAAACAGCCGCAGCGTTTTTCTATGAAAACACTGTATGAAAAATAACCCTGAGGCTTACTCGTCTCACAAACAGCATTTAAGTTGTCTTGTAATGTCAAGTATTAGTCAGATATATTCTGGTGGACAATAGGAGAATATGAAGTCCTTCATACACAATATAGAGAAATTCAATAGTTGGTTTTTTTTTGTTGGATAGTTTCTATAAAAGGGGGTTGTCCAACATTTTAGAAAAAAAACTTCTGTAGTCTAGAACTGCTGTAAAACCAAAAAAAATAAATAACTTTAAGTCACTCCGGATATCAGAGTTGCCCCAGCTTCATTGTTCCCTACCGATCCTCTACTGATGACATCTTGTGCACCATTCATTTGATACTGCAGCCAAACACTAGCCTTAAAGGGAACCTTTCACAGTTTATGCCCCCCTTGCTGAGGACAGCACAATCTAGTGTCAAACCTGCTGTTTCCAGCGCTGTGTCGCTTATTCTGTAAGATGCTGTAGTTTTAGAGCATTTAATGCTCAAATCTTATTCATAAGCAGGTGGTAGCCCTGCCCACCAAAGGCTAGACACGCCCAATGACAGTTATTCACATGTTTCTACCTATTCAAAGTATTAGGTTTATCAGTTGAGGTGGGTGGGGCTAGCCGCAGGTGGGCAGGGTTTGAAAAAACTGACTCTTTGAATGACTTTTCTGGCTGAAAACTGCAGATTTGAGAATTAAATACATGAAAACTACAGCATCTTACAGAATAAGCGACACAGCGCTGGAAACAGCAGGTCTGACACTAGCTTGTGCTGTCCTCAGCAAGGGGGGCATAAACTAGGTGACCGGTTCTCTTTAACAGTCTCTGTCTGCATGTATGTCAGATACTGTATCTACAGTTACTGGATACATCGTCACATGAAGAGGAGTCCTCAGTTTCTTAAGATGTTTCAATTCTAACAAAAGACTGCATCACAAATTGCAATTGCCTGAATGATTGTGATGGCTGTATGACTGGATCAAAGTATTACCAAACTGTTAGGTTTTGTAGGGTGTTCTTGATTAGTAGCTACCAAAAGCGGTCACAAGAAGGTCAACCCAAAAACCAGCAAGAGGATCTTAGGCACTCAAGACACATGCATGAAGGATATAACATTTTTATATATTTTTCTGTTTTTATAATTATCTAAATATAGAAATATAATTATTATTTATTTATTGCTATGATAAGCAGTTAGGCTATGTTCACACGGCTTAAACTGGGACATATTTCGGCCCGTATTTTGAGCCGTACTGTGCTAAATACGGGGCGAGATACGTCCCAGTCATTACGTTAATCCACAGTTCTCAGAGAGCTATGGATTATGTCTCCTCTCCCCGTTCCGACAATACGCCGTGGGGGGAGATAAGTGACATGTCAATTACCAGAGGTGAATACGCACCGCTAGTAATGAATGTCTATGGGGCGTTGGGGGAGTCGGCGCGAGCTCCCATAGGCCCGGCGTAATTACGCCCCGCAATTATGCCGTGTGAACCCTGCCTTAGGTGTAACTGCTCAGCATGACAATATACCACTACTGTATATAAACACAGCACCAAGGACAGTAATATACTACATAAAGCATAGTATGAGGCCACACAAAGCGCAGTATTATAGCATACACATCACAGTATTATACCATAAACACCACAGTACGCCACGTTCCAAATATTAATGCAAGTGATTTTGTTCCCTGACTAGCCTAACTGGTTGATGCAAATGATAGTCAGAATAATGTTAAAATCATTAACTGTTAGAGTATAAATTGGACAAACCTCCTAATGATAACAGTTTTTTTTTCAAAATGAAAAGCCTCAAAATGTACTGTTCAAAATTATTATGCATAACAGAGTTACAAAACAGTTTACAGGCTATATAGAACTGAAAATAGTCATTTTTGGAATTTTCAACATTAAGGAGTCACATTTACTGAAATCAAAAGCTATTTCAATCAAAAAAATTGTAACAGGCCAAGTTACATGTTAACATAGGAGCCCTTCTTTGATATCACCTTCACAATTCTTTAATCTATTGAACTTGTGAGTTTTGAGAGTTTCTGCTTGAATTTCTTTGCTGGATGCCAAAATCGCCTCCCAGAGCTGTTGTTTTGATGTGAACTACCCTCCATCCTCATAAATCTTTTGTTTGAGGAAACTTCAAAGGTTCTCAATTGGGTTGAGGTCTAGGGAGGTTGGTGGCAACATGAGATGAGACATGAAGATGGTTTTGCTATGGAAGGCATGGTTCTTCTTCTTGTATTGTACCATGGAAGAAAGTGGTCAGTCGAAAACTTCATATACTTTGTAGAGGTCTTTTTCATACCTTCAGGTACCATAAAAGGACCCACCAGCTCCCTCCCCATGATTCCAGCCTAAAACGTGACTCTGCCACTTCCTTGCTGACGCCACAGCCTTATTGGCACATGGTGCCCATCCACCAACCATCCATTGCTCCATCTATCTGGACCATCCAGGGTTGCATGGCACTCATGAGTAAATAAGACTGTTTTAAAGTTAAAACAGTAGAAAAATTACCTAGCAGTGATGGTGGAGTGTCTATCTGAACAAAATCACAATTTGCCATAGGCAATCTTAAACCCCTTTTAGCCATCACAGATTAGTATTTATACTTCTTTGTATTATAATTGACACACACAGTGCGATCTCTAGACGGAAAAACTTTTGCAGAGACCTGGAAATTTTAAAACCAACAAAACCTCTGATCAAGCATTAAAGATACTTTTATGTATTAATTAATCTACCCAATATTATCCCATATGGAAGGTAGCACTCGTTTAAATGTTACTATTAGTATATCATTGCATGTTAGTACTATAGTAGCTGTTCTGTCCTCCCTATGTGTGTGGAGCATAAGTTGATAGGCAGCTAAGTTCTTTTCTCAGGAATGTATTAACAAGGAGCGATAGCCCACAATTTTCAACTTTTTTGTGGGTACAGGGGGTTTTAGTTCTGATAAAAATGAGGGTCTAAATTTTGTTTTTTATATTCCTACAAATGAAGATCAGGGGCCGGGAAAAAACTCTTTTGGGGTTTGGGAAAAAGATGGGAGAAGAAGAAAAAGAAAAACACAACAAATTTAAGACGTCTCCTGTAAGTGCCCGGGGTGTACTTTACTGTAATCGATTATATGTCTGCAGACCTGTTTTCAACTGGGACCACCACTGATGGTCACTGTAGGGTGGGAAAATTTTTGTAGTAAAAATGGTTTCACTCCGTAATGGTCAGTTTTGGGGAAAAGGGGAAACTGTGGGGTGCCGTGCTGTGGGGTTCCGTGCTGGGGGGGTGCCATCTGTTGGGGACTTTCTGGGGGGGACATGCTGGGGGGACAATTTCTGTGGTGTAACAACTGGGGGTGCCCTCTGTGTGGGGGATTCTGTGGGGGTGGCCCATGCCTGTGGGGTGCTTTCTGTTGGGGTGACATGCTGTGGGGGAAGGGGGTGCTTTGGGGGGGACTGTGGGATGACATCTGTGGGGTTCTGTGCTATGGGGTGCCATGCTGTGGGGGGCCCCTGCTGTTGGGGGGGGGCCCTCTTGGGGGGGGCCAATGCTGGGGGGGCCGGGGTGACATGCTGGGGGGGAAATTGGGGGTGACATCTGGGGGGAATGCTTGGGGGGGGGACAGTGGGGGGTTTCTGTGGGTGGGCTGCTATGGGGATGTTGGGGGGGAATCTGGGGGGGGCTGTGGGGGACTGCTTGGGGGGTGTGGGGGGGACATTTGGGGGGGGGCATGATTGGGATCTGGGGGGGGGGGACATGGGTTTTGGGGTGCGGGGGGGGAAATAAATTTTTGGGGTGGGGGGGGGGGGAAAAGGGGAAGTTTTGGGTTAGGGGGGGGTTTGGGGAGATGTGGGGTTTGGGGAGGGCAGGGTCAGAGACATGGGGGGTTAAATCCCCATCCTTGTTATCCCACCCGCTGGCGTTTGGGGATCTAAGCCTATCCCGTGTTATCCTACCTGCTGGCGGTTTTGGGGATCAAGCCCATCCCGTGTTATCCCACCTGCTGGTTTGGGTATCTAAGCCTATCCTGTGTTTTTTCCCACTGGGGGCGTTGATATCTAAGCCTAAACTTGTGTTATCCTTACCTGGGGGCTTGAGTATTTTAAGCCTATCCCGTGTTTTCCTAACCCGCTGGGTTGAGTTTCTTTAAAACCTTTTCCCGTGTTTTTCCTTCCTGGGGTTTTTCCCGGCGTCGGGAGTTTTTAGTAGTGCTTCTGTTAAGCATGTGCTGGCCGGGTTACTTCCTATAAAAGGGGTGTGCCGGGCTCCCCTAGAATTTTTTCATTCCCCTTTTCTTCCAGCGCACAGTACACATTTGGGGAAACCAGCAGGGGAAATTTAAAACTTTCAGGGGAACTATGAATTAGTATTTTCGGGGTTAAATAAAAGGGGGCATTGCACTGAGGGGGTATACCATTTTATTTGGGCTTTTTGGTTTTTAGGGAAACAGTATGATGGCCCGTGGGGGTAATACAATGGGATTCTACCAAATATGATGGCAACTGATGGGGGTAAAAATTCAGATGGAGAGCCGGGTACCCTGGTTCTACCACTATAAAGTCACTGTTGGGGTAAAAAACATCGGGGGAGCCTGTTACCCCGGGGTTTAACCCCTTTTAAAGGTCACTGTATTTGGGGGTAATATTTCATCTGCAGAGGCTGTGTACACTGGTGTCCTTTCCACTATTTTGGTCCCTGTTTTTGGGGAGGAATATTTCAAATCTGCAAAGGCTGTGTACACGGGGTCTCCACTATATGGGGCCTGTACTGGGGAGTAATATACAGTCTGCAGGGGCCTTTACATGGTGTCTACCACTATATGGTCAATGTTTTGGGGAGAAATATCAGTCTGCAGAGGCTTTTGTACCTGGTGCCCTCCCCAATAAAAGGCCCACTGTATGGCAGTAATATACATTTTTGGCAGAGCCGGTAAAAGGGTGTCTTCACTAAAAGGTTTCCCTTTTAAAGGGGGAAAAATTTTGGGTTGTAGTGTAGAGGTTTTATTTAAAGGCACAGTTGGGCCTTTTATACCAGTTTTGGGAATTTTTCTCCCAATTTTCCCTGGATGCTAAATGGGGTTCCCCAAACGTCTGGGAAAAGGGTGAAAAGGCAAAACCCAATTAGTTTTCTTTAGACCCGGGTTTTTACATGGTTTTAGTGGCGGGCTTTAGAAAAGGGGGTGGGGGCCATTTGTAAAAGGGGTGTGGAAAATGAAAATTTGTTAAGGGGGGGGGCGTATTTCAGGTTTAGGTGCCTAGGGCAGCATAAACCTATAAATACAGCCCGGGCTGTGTTTTAATCTGTCCCTCTTGTTTGGGGTATAATTCTTGTTGGTTTTTAATACTGTGCGGGTTTTGGTATAATACTGTCTGTTTTTATAATATTTGTGTTTGTGAAAGGGTAAAAATTTAGGGGTGCTGTGTTAAAATTTCGTGCTGTTTTTATAATACTGTGTGTGTATGGTATTTTTAAAAAACCCTGTCCCTGTGAAGGGTAAAAATACTTTTTGGCTGTGTTATAATACTGTGCTGTTTTAGGTTTAAACCCACTGCGTGTTGGCAAAATTAAAAATGCATTAATGGGATACGCCATTCATGTCAGATAGGTTTTTCGAATCCCCTTAAATTAATAGAGAGGGGCCACAGTTGTGCAGTCACTTCTCCAATTATAATAGAAGCTTCAGGACCCCCGTTCTAGAAGTAGGTGCAAATACCAGAGGTGGGACCCACACCTATGTGACCTATAAATTACCAATCAATCAAATTAGGGCCAAAACCCCTTTTTAAAAAAGGCAATACAAGTGATAGGTGAAGTAATAATGTGACCGGGTTAAAATATCTAGCAAAGTCTTATTGTGGTGCAGTAACACAGGAAATAATCAGAGACCAGGTTAATGAGAAATACACCTTTGTCACCTAAAAGGGGGAAACTTGAAAAGAATTTAAAATTTGACACTTCCCATTCTGAAAAAAGTTTGAAAAGAACTATTGAACTGTCGGCTACGGGTTTGCATATTAAAACAAAGAGCTGTTTCATTTAATCCCAATCTCCAAACCTACCTATTATAAAAGGAACACCAGGAGCAGAAAAGCACATTTTCCAGAGACCGACATCTGCAAACAGCTACAAAGGTTAAGAGGGGCCCATACAGTGACAGAGAAGGGCACCTGTGTCAGGATTGGACTGTGGTACAGAATAAAATTTGCAATGAAGGGTGGAAAGATATTTTTAATGCCCCTATTAGAAAAACTGCAACCTCAAGAAAAAAGTAAAAACAAGGTTTAATTACCCACAGTAGGAAAAATAAAAACCCCAAAATTTTATGGCTCTAAATACGGGAGACTTTTTTCAGTTTGGGAATTTTATTTTTTCCCAAAATTTGCCCCACTAAGGGCCACATAATAAAAAACCTGCCCTAGCTGTAAAATTCACTTTGTTGCCCATAGAAACCCAAATTCAAAGCACCCCTTTTAAAATTTTTCCAGAGCACTAATGAAATGAAAAGGGGGGTCTGATTAGTTTCTATGGGCAAAAAAGTGAGTTTTAGACCTTAACATTTTCATTAAAGTGGCCCTAAGAGCAAAAAAAATAAACCTTTAATTGGTTTTGGGACCCCGGAACAGATTTACCCTTTAAAATGCTTGGGTTTATTCTAGGGCATAAAATTTAAAAATTTAAAATTTTAAAATTTTTTTCTGGATTTTTAAAAGCAAAAAATTGTGGAGGGGAAAAAAGCTTAAAAGGGGGTTTTTTCACTGCAAAGATTTTCCTTTTTTAACATAAAAGGACAGGGTTAAATGGGAAAACTTTTTTTTAAATACATTGGTCAATTAAATTTTTCTTAAGTCATGAGATGAGAAACATTTTGTATATCTTTGAAGTGCACCAGGTTTTTTTTTGGGTTAACTTGCCCTGCCAGACGGGTTCCCCTGTTTTTTGTTACTGAGAGCAGGGGATCAGGGGGTGGGGCAAACACCCCACGAGGGGGCTGAGATTGAAGGGAAACTTTAAATTTTATATAACAAGATTAGCTTCACTAAACAAAAGTTACATGTGTTGTGAGGATTGAAAAGCATAGCTTTATTTGTAATCTTGTAAGAGACAACAATCTCAGAGTAATGGCTCACTAGAAGTTGAATATGCTAATCACTGTGATAAAAGCACCCACAGCCTGAGGAGACTGAGTAAGTGCAAAACTGCTAATACTCAGTGAAACAGCATGGTGAGAAACCCCCTTTAAAGTCAGTGAACTAGCAGAGGATCCAATTCCCTAAATGTCTTCTTTAGTTGTTGTACCAGAGAAAACATACATTCGCATCTAAGTGGATATGTGGATAACTTCAATGACTGTTGAAGATGTTCTGTACAAGATAAATGGGTCAACTGTTGTACATAGGTTGAATTTAAAATGGGGCTTTCATGAAGTTGAGTTGTCTCCAGCTTCTATAGTCCTTACAATAGCTGGAAGCCATTAACATCTTTTCAAATGCAAGCGACATATGTTTGGGGTATTATCAGCACCTGAGGCTTAATAGTAACTTAATCAGCAAGTGCTACATAGTTGTGAAAGCACTTACTATATTTCAGATATCATTGCGGGGGAAAAAGAGCACACAGAAGCATTATAGACACCTGTGTGCATTGCTTTAATGTTTAACTCCTTCACGACCGCCCACCGTCTTTAGACAGCGGGCATTTCAGGTCGTTCGTCTGCAGCGACATCTTTAGACGTCGCTGCAGACATCGGAGTTTGCGGCGCCCGGCGCCGCAATTGCGCTGGGATTGGGGCTGCACTACACAGCCCCGATCCCAGAGCATGTCCTGCAGGCATTAGGCAGCGGAGGAAACCTCCGCAACCCGATGCTTTAACCCTTTGATTGCGGCGGTGCGTTACCGCAGCGCAATCAAAGGGTTTGCCCTGCTCTGTCGGGTGATCGGATCACCCGCTCACCTGACAGAGCTCAGGGACCGGCTGCACAGTTAGCTCTGGGGACCTAGCGTGGCCCCAGAGCTGTCTGTGTACTAAACCAGTGACTAGGACGCACTTTGTGCTGTCCTAATCACTGCCTGTGTCAAACTGACACAGATTAGCATGTATTAGCATATATGAATATGCTAATACATTACTAAGTGTAAAAAAAAAAAAAAAAAAAATTAAAACAGTTCTCCCTTCAGGGGAGTCAGAAAAAAAGTACTAAAAAACCATAAAAAGTGTAAAAAAAAAAAGAATAAAATAATAAAATAAAAATAAATATTTAATAAAAAATAATTGTACATAAAGTACACACACAAAAAAACCTACACATATTTGGTATCCACACAACCGTAATAACTTGTAGAATTAATCTAACAAATTATTAAGTGTGAAAAGTGAATGGTGTAAAAAAAAAAATGTTTTTAAAAAAATCAAAAATAAAAATACTGCAATTATTTATGTGTTCTTAAACTATTCCCCCATAAAGTACAACTTGTCTCGAATAAAACGAGGCCTCATACAGCTGCGTCATTGAAAAAATAAAAACGTTACAACTGTTTAAACGCAAGGAGGCCAAAACTAAAAAAAATGTTCTGGTCATTAACTACTTTTCAGGCGTTCGGCTTAAGGGGTTAAAAGAGAACATTTCATGACTCTCATTGGCTAGGTGCTATCAGACTAAAGAATTGCTTCAGAACACCAAAAATTGAGGTGGTTTCTGGTGCCAGAAATTTTCTTTTACACATAGCAGCTGTCACGTTTGTCAGTGAATTTCGTACACCCATAAATTAGTTTCATTGACATGGATCTCTGAATGAGGCACATTTAATGAACTGAATGCAGCTTAGCCGCACCACACCTCAAGTTTGTTTTGATCCTGTTGCATCAACCCAAAATATTAGTGATGTCAGTTTTGTCGGGTAAGGTGCCATCCTAGTTTAGAAGCAAAGTGCAGGTGACTACAAATCTGTTCTGTATGGAAGCAGATTTTTTACTTACGATAAGGTTTGATACACAGCAATTTGAAAATGCAGCCCCAAATCTGACTGTCAGCGACATTCAGGGACTCCCACAAAGACACAGACAAGTGGACCCTGACTCTGATGCCAGCCACTGTCCCTGGCTATTGGGGAACCTGACTCCTTAATAGGCCGGTCCCAACCAGAGGACTGATGGCTGCACTAATTAAGGTGCAACACAGACCAGAACAAACAAAACAAAATACACGTAGTTGGGTGGCCCAAAGTCGGTAACAGAACTGGCAGCGAAGTACAAAAACGTGAGGCAAGGGATAAACGGAGTCCAAACAAAAGGTCAGGTAACAGCCGGATTCCTGGCCAGGGCGTTTGCCAGGAATCAATCAAGCAGGCAGAGGAGGAGAACACAGTTCACACTACTGAATACAAGTCCAAACATCAAATAAGAAACCAGGGCTTCCATCGTAACGGCCCTGGCCGGCGACCAGAGCCCAAAGTCGGGGGTCTGTCAGGCATGATCATGACACCAACACTATTCAAATTGCTGGACCGCGCCACTTTTTTTCTACAAAAAATAGTCATCGGATTTTGGATTCCCGGCGGCCCAGTACATTAATGTTGTAGGCAAAGGAATAACTTGCAGTTCCTGGGTCCTAGTGCAAATAGTGAAATGGGGCCCCTCAGCTACCATGTACCATTTACAATGCTATGGAATAAGGGCCTTGTGGGCCCCTTGGGCTGCAGTACCCGGTAGCAACTGCTACCTCTGCACCCCCTATAGCTACGCCCCTGGCTGTAGGAATCTGATGTCAATCCCACGGAATATAGAACATGTTCTATAGTCCACCGGTAGGATTTTGTTTGTGGAAAACCTCAGTAAAAAATCTTTGCTATATAGACTACAGCATGGATTTTCTATTGAAATCAATACAGCACAGGGTACGGTTGGTATTTCAGCAGATTCAAAATAATGAATCCACCGAAAAACCAACAAAAATCCTGTGCTGTGTAGAACTAGTCTAAGAGACATATTATAAGAAAAAAAAATGGGAATGTAAAAAAAATTATCACAATCAATAATAAACCAACATTTATAAGGGGGACATGTATGAAAACTGTCTAGAGCTCCCAATCAGAGCTCCCCTTTCATTCTCTCAGAGCACTATAGGAACTGAAAGGGACGCGCTGATTGGTTGTTATGGGCAGAAAAAAAAGTCTTAGACTTATACAGTTTTCATACATGTGGCCCTTAATATTTATCTTCTTCTATCTATTCAGTAATGTCCGACCTTTGGATACTTCTATCTATTCAGTCATGTCCGACCTTTGGATACCTTGCAGGCCAGTTCTCCCAATGCTTCTCTGCATGACGAGCAGGCGGAAGTAGGTGACTACCTAGGGTGCCTACCTATGTCAGGAAGTGGGCACAAGTATTGAGCAAGCTCAGAAGCTGAGCCCTCTCCATACATGGTGAGTGCCAGTTGTTAGTTACAGTTGTCACCTGCCTTCAGCAACCAAGATCATCTGAATGAGGGATGTAAGTAGTTTTAAGGAGGGGATTGCCCCCTTCCCATGTCTTGACCAGCTTCCCAGCAATGAAATCGCGGGGTGCCAACCAGCAGTCACAACAGCAGAGAGCCTAATGAATGCTCCATGGCCTCCCATCTTACTGAGTTAGGGTGTAAAAGAATGTGCTGTAATTGCCCACTCTTCTGATTTACATTAGTATTGCAGAATAGTGTACAAGTAGTTGCACCCCTAGTGGTCAAGTACCCTAGGGGGACAAAAATGCAAAGAAAAAAACATTTATAAAGTTAAAGGGGTTTTGCCATGAAGCAAAATCCTATATGAGGAAGACTTATAGCTACTCAGTAAATGGGGAGGGGGCCGCACTTTGGCAGCTCTCACTCATTCATGTCTCTGGGAGTTCTAAATAGCCAAGGCCACTTGCTCGGTTATATTCGGAACTAACTAGAGACAGCCTTCTCCCTGTTTTCTAGAGCCAGCTCGTAGCGATCTAAAGAAGGTATGGAAATACAGAGTCAGATCAAAAGGGTATAAGAAAAGGATGCATTCTCCCTCCTTTTGTTTGTCGGCCTCTATGCAGACGTTATCATGAGGAAGCTAGACTTAGATGATTGAATATTGAAGATAAGATAGGTGGAAAAACTATCATCAATCTGAGATATGCAGATGATACAACGTTGCTGGCAAAGAGTGAAAAGAAGAAGCTAATTGTAAAGTAAAAAGAAGAAAGGAAGAATATGGGAATATGAACATCAAGAAGACCAGGCTTATAACTACTACCAAGAAGGAAGACGACATAAAGAACAACGATGAAAAATTAGAAGTGATTGACAGCTTTTTCTTGGATCCTTCATTGATCACAGTGGTGGTTCAACAGCAGAGATTAAGTGTGGATTAGCCATGTGGCAGTTGGAAGCCTAGTAAAGGCTTTCATAGCCGCCATGTTTTTGTTTCTATTACTTCCTGCCTCTTAGGAATAATCATGTATTTTTTTATATAAGGCTGGGTGCATCTAGATGTAGTGTTGCTTAACTAGGTAAGAAATGGTACCAAAATGTACTACAGACAGCAATGGAGCAATGGACATTGGAAAAGTCCTGGCAAAATTTGGGTCTTACTATGACACATACTACATATCTAAACATTGTTGCAGACCATATGCAGTATACCCGATCAGGGCAATAGTATTCCATAATTGCAGAAGCCACAAAACCTCTCTAAAAAAATATTGAGAAATGGTTAAAATAACATAATAAAAAGTTTAATATGTAGGCTTGGCCTCCAAATTTCTCAGACCTCAATCCAACTGAGCATTTGAGTATCTATCCAATTCATGCAACCTACAGGAATAAAAGGGTCTGCTGCTTATTTCTTGGCGTCAATTACCATAGGATATCTTCAGAGGTCGTTGAGAGTCAACACCTACATCAGAGCTTTTTTGGCTGCACCAGGCTGTTACAGCAGGCCTATTCAAAACCTGCTTTCCTTACTTTCCATTGTGGAATAGAAGGGATCCCATCATTGACAAGATAGGTGAAATATCTTCAGATTGCTGGTGGTGCCAGCTCTGGGATCTGGGGCCAATCACTAAAACGGGAATCTTGAGATCCTGTTTTTCCTCACTGTGCTTGCGCAATGACAAAAAGGTTTGTATTGAGCAGTAGTTGAACATGTGCCCTACTGCACCATTCAAAGTGTATGTGGCAGCGAGTTGAGTACAGCACTTGGCTTTCTTGGTGGGTCCCATAAAGAGCAGCAGTATGCATGTTAGGCTAGTGCTCTATTCAAAGACTTCCTCGCTGCACAAAGACTATTCTATTCAAAGACTTCCTCGCTGCACAAATGGGAACTCCAGGTCTCTACTTTAGCTATCAATGGTATGACAGCTTTAGTATGATAACTTTTCTGATGCCCTGCTATCAGTGCAGGCCCGACTCCACATCTGAGTTCATTTCAGAGATCCTTTCCCCCATCCGCTTTGTGTCATCATATGACTGAAGTAGTGAGTAATGTGCTTCAAAGGAGTTGGCTTTGTGGCTCAGTACAATAACTGAGGCAGGCCCAGGGCCGTCTTAACAGCATTATGGGCCCCTGAGCAGAGCTGTGCACTGGGCCCCCCAACCAGACCACTCAGCAGCTCCTAAGTTATATAAAATGCTGCGTAGCCTGGTCTGTTGACACAGGATGGCTGACCACATGATGGAGGGTCTATATGGGTCATGGACAACCATCCTGTGTCCCCAGGCCAGACCACGTAGTCATTTATATAACTTAGGAGCTGCTGCGTGGACTGGCCTGTGGGCACAGGATGGAGGGGCTATATGGGTCATGGACAGCCATCCTGTGCCCCCAGGCCAGTCCACGCAGCAGTTCCTAAGTTATATAAATTGCTGCGTAGCCTGGTCTGGCGGCACAGGATGGTTGTCCATGACTCATATAACCCCTCCATCATGTGGTCAGCCATCCTGTACCCCCAGACCAGGCTACGCAGCAATTTATATAACTTAGGAGCTGCTGCATGGACTGTCCTGGGGGCACAGGATGGCTGTCCATGACCCATATAGCCCCTCCATCATGTGTCATCCATCCTGTGTCCCCAGACCAGGCTACGCAGCAATTTATATAACTTAGGAGCTGCTGCGTGGACTGGCCTGTGGGCACAGGATGGCTGACCACATGATGGGGGGGCTATCTGGGTCATGGACAGCCAGCCTGTGCCCCCAGGACAGTCCACGCAGCAGCTCCTAAGTTATATAAATTGCTGCGTAGCTTGGTCTGGGGACACAGGATGGCTGACCACATGATGGAGAGGCTATATGGGTCATGGTCAGCCATCCTGTGTCCCCAGGCCAGACTATGCAGCAATTTATATAACTTAGGAGCTGCTGCGTGGACTGGCCTGGGGGCACAGGATGGCTGTCCATGACCCAAATAGCCCCTCCATCCTGTGCCCCCAGGCCAGTCCACGCAGCAGCTCCTAAGTTATATAAATTACTACGTGGTCTGGCCTGGGGACACAAGATGGCTGTCCATGACCTTTATAGCCTCTCCATCATGTGGTCAGCCATCCTGTGTCCCCAGACCAGGCTACGCAGCATTTTATATAACTTAGGAGCTGCTGCGTGGTCTGGCCTGTGGGCACACATTAAGTCATGTAACTTCTGCTTGTGGTCAGCCAGCCATCCTGACCCGTGTCACTGTCCCCCAGAGTCGCTCTTATCATATAGTAACTGCTATGTGGCCCAGCCATTACTATATGATAAGAGAGACTCTGGGGGACAGTGACATGGGTCAGGATGGCTGGCTGACCACAAGCAGAAGTTACATGATAGTCATGTCACTGTCCCCCACCCATATGGCCAAGTCACTGTTCCCCACTCATTTGGCCATGTCACAGTGACATGCCAAATGAGTGGGGACAAGACAATGACATGGTCATATAGGTGGGTGACAGTGACATCAAGTCACTGCCCCCTCAACTCGGGCCATACCTCGTGCTGTGGCTGGCGCCCGTCTGCTGCTGCTGCCTCTTTGGTGCCCGGCTGTTGTGAGGAAGGGGCTGTGTGGAGGCGGGAGCTTTTTTTTAAATTTTAATTGTAGAGGGCCGAGGCCAGTCATGTGCGGCCGCGGCTGCGCGCCGCTGCACTAAAACTACATTTCCCAGCGGCCCGGCGGGGGATGGAGAAGACTGCCCGCCGGCCGCCGGGAGTGCCTGTACTGTTATGCCGCGCCTGCCCTTTACAGTTCACAGCGCAGGCAGGGCGGCGCCGCCCCGCCTGGGCTGTGAATAGCAAAGTGCAGGCGCGACATAGCAGTGATAGCAGGGGCCGCCGTGCAGGGCCCCTGCTCTAAGCAGTTGCCGCGCCTGCGCTTTACTGTTCAAAGAGCAGGCAGGGCGCGCCGCTGTGAAGAAAGGCGGAGCCGCCCCGGCCTGCGCTGTGAACTGTAAAGTGCAGGAGCGGCATGGCGAGGGGCCGCCCTCTCTCTGACCTCTGCAGCCCGCACCGCCCTGTCTGCGCAGCCTGGGACAAGTAACTAAGCGCAGGCAGGGCGGAAAGAGCTGTGTACGGCGGGTGGCGATGAATGAATTCATTGGGCTGGGCAGGCAGCCGCCCGGGCCCTCAGGGGCCCCACTGTGCTCGAGGGCCTCCGGGCAAGGGCCTACCTGGCCCAATGGAAGAGACGGCACTGGGCAGGCCTCTTCTCCATTACAGCTGGCACAGAAACAGAGGAGGGGGCTGGCTTAACTTTAAAAGATATTTTGTATTTCAGAAATACATTCATATTTTCCAACATTTTTAATTTTCAAATATCGAAAAATTGAACATGACCGTAGGCAATCATACAAATAGCAGTAATAATATACATATGTATTTTCTGCAATTTCCAAAGATTTTTTTCCTGCAAACAGAATCGCTTCAATGTTTATTTTTTCACATTCAGAGCTGCATGAATCTGCTCTTCAAACATTTTTTTTCATCCATTTCCATACAAATAGAAATGTCGGTCACTTTGTTTCAAGGTGGCTGCAAGTTAGTTTTTCCTTTCTTTTCTTTTCTCAAGCTTTGCTATGCTCTAGCTTTTCGTATCTTAGTGACATTCTACTCTGGTAATCCATTGCAAATGAATACATGTCCCTCTCACCAAGACAGCAAGAAGTGGTACATGTAAATATACATATGTTGAAGCATTGAATATCTCATTACAATATACCATATAGGGTGGTTGTTGGGGTTAGATGCATACAATGTTTTTTCTCAGCAGTAATGTATCATTTATGCAAGTATAAGTGAACTTATCTAAAATCATGCTTTCCATTTCTGAATGGATTGATTTTGCAGTATAATAATGAAGGCATGTTCCAGTTCTGTACCTCATGTTATAACTTTATTATTTCTAAAGCCTCCATTTTGCTCATTATTATAAAGCCTTTCTGCTTCTCTCCATTAAATTTGCAACTCTCATCTATCAAATCTTTCAATGTATTGCCTCAAGGCAGTACATAGCTATTTGTCAGGCAATCTATTCTATCCTTTCTTTGCTTCATTTATGACTGCTATGTTTTCTGTAAAGCCCTACCTTCAACCTGAAGCTCCACCTTTGTTATAAAGTAGAATCACATTTTTGTTATATAATACTCTCATTCTAAAAGAATTGTTTTATCACCAGACTGTTTCCCGGAACCTGCTCTTTACAGCCAGCTTCAGGGTCTCACTTCGAGTTCAGGGTGTGCGCGGTTCTGAAGCACTGAGTGGTATCTCAGCTCTGCTATTCCTAGCTGAGCCTGTTACAGGGACATTTGTGATGGAGTGTTCTAAACGGTAGGGCAGAAATCTACAGATCTTTAGAGGATTGATAAACAAGCTCCTGTGTAGGGAATGACGTCCCCATCCCACCAGGGTTCTATAGCCTGACAGAGCACAGAGAGGTGGTAATCTATGGAAGCTTGTATACAAAAGTAGAAGATAAGAATTACTAGTCTGTTTATTTCTAGCTTTCTTTTTTTTTTCTGAAGCACTAAGTTTTGAGCACAAGATTAAAACTTTGCTTCCTTACTCGGGAGTTACTTTGCTAATTTGATGCTCACCTAGAGCTAAATCCAAACTGGACGATAACAAGGTTAGCTTCTCCGGTGTGTAGAAGGACAATGTGATTCCTGATCTTCAAAGGACATTCTCTCTCCTCAACGATTGGATGCTTCTAGCCCGATTCCTCTTGTCCGAGTTTGTAAGGTCTTTTGTTTTCTGACCTTCACGCATAATTGTGCTGGCTTGTTTTTGTGACATCTTGCTAAACTAATTTGTTCAAACCTATGTAAATTGTTGCTTACATGGAAAATTCAATAAAATATGTTTAAAAAAAAAAAAAGATAAGACTTACTCTAGCTCTAAAGGAAAGAAGAATCAGAAGAGCAATGTATTCGCTAAGAGTCTTTATTTACCTTTGTCAAAATGTTTAAAGTTAACCAATTCAGTGAGAAACCTCTTTAATGATTCCAGCAGAAGTGCAGCTTGAAGCTTCTGGACTTCAATTCAAAATCTGTATCAAGATCATCAAGTGCTATCTGTAGCTCTTTTGCTTTCCAATATTGCAGAGGAAAAGTTGGACACTATTACACAGAGTGTATATCTATATGTGTTTTCACCCTAAAATAAATAATACCAATATACTATGATCAATGATAACACTACAATACAAAAGGCAAACAATACCTCCACATCATGACTGAATAATACCATCATACTATACCAGCATAAAACCAATATTACCACCATATAGTGACAGATACCAGAGTACAGTATACAAGTTAGGTCCATATATATTTGGACACTGACAATTTTTTTTACTTGTTTACTGAAACATTCAAGTTATATTTATATAATGGACAGGGACAAAGTCCAGACTTTCAGCTTTCATTTGAGGGTATCCACATTAAAATGGAAGGTTTTAGGAGTTTCAGCTCCTTAACATGTGCCACACAGTTTTTAAAGGGACCATAAGTAATTGGACAATTGACTCAAAGGCTGTTTCGTGGGCAGGTGTGGGCAATTCCTACATTATGTCATTATAAATTAAGCAGATAAAGGGCCTGGGGTTGATATGAGGTGTGGTGCTTGCATTTGGAAGATTTTGCTGTCAAGAAAACATGCAGTCAAAATGTTCAACATGCAGGTGAAGTAAGCCACCTTTAAGCTGTGAAAACAGAAAAAAAACCATCAGAGAAAATGCTACAATATTAGAAGTAGTAAAATCTACAGTTTCGTACATCCTGAGAAAGAAAGAAAGTACTGGTGAAGTCCTCAATGCAAAAAGATCTGGATGCTCACAGAAGACAACAGTGTAGGATGATCGAAGAATAATTTCCATGGTGAAGAGAAACCCCTTCACAACAGCCAACCAAGTGAACAACACTCTCCAGGATGTAGACATATCAATCTCCAAATCTACCATAAAGAAAAGACTGCATGAAAGTAAATACTGCATGGTACAAGCAGCTCATAAGCCAGCACAGTTCTTTGGACAGATGAAACCAAGATCAACCTCTACCAGAATGATGGTAAGAAAAAAGTATGGTGAAGGTGTCAAATGACTCATGATCCAAAGCCTGCAACATCATCTGTAAAACACGATGGAGGCAGTGTGATGGCTTGGGCATGCAAAGCTGGCAGTGGCATTAGTGTTTATTGATGAAGTAACACAGTCAGATGAATTCTGAGGTATTCAGAGACATACTGTAAGCTCAAATACAGCCAAATGCAGCCAAACTGATTGGTCAGTGTTTCATAATACAGATAGACAATGACCCAAATCATAAAGCCAAAGCAACCCAGGAGTTTATTAGCGCAAAGAAGTGGAATATTCTTGAATGGCCAAGTCAGTCACCTGATCTCAACCCAATTGAGCATGCATTTCATTTGTTAAAGACTAAACTTCAGACAGATTAGCCCACAAACAAACAGCAACTAAGAACCCACACTCCCTGCCTGATCCTTGTTGTCTTATGTTGTGTTTGTTAGTGGTCTGTGTTGTGATGTCTTGTTGGTGTCCTTGTGGTATCCTCTATGTTTGTTGGTGTCCATGCTGGTTTTTATGTGTCTGTCTGAGGCTTTGTCTGTGAGTTACCATGTTCTTAACGTCTGTGTTCTTGCCTTATATCTGCCATTGCTCTGCTGGTTGCCTTGTGAGTTTATGCCTTAGTTCCCAGCCAGTGTCCTAACTTGAGTTTCTGCTTTGTCTCCTGTCATGTTCTTGGTGTTGTGTCCTGTCTGTATATGTTTTGTACCTTGCCCTCCATTTAATCTTCCTGTTTGTCATCTGTTTGACCTTATGTCTGTTTGTTTCTGTCTCTATGTCTGTTCTGTTCTGTACCTGCACATCTCTACACCTAGTCTGCTGTATCTTTGTTCCTATTCCTGTTGGTGCCTGCATTGGTACTTCTGGCCTGTCTGGTCAGCTGCCAATGCAGGGGTCTGCACTGAGGTCACACCTGGAAGCCGCCATGGAAGCCATCCTTGACCACAAAGGCTCAGTAAAGATTCCCGACGGCCACTTAGTTACACCCCCTTGGAGCAAGCCGGCAGTGGTCCAGTGGGTCCACTACCCACTTTACTTGCTCACCCATTACAGACATATTCTATAATTGTAGTCATTTAGTTTCCCTTTTCTTCTCAATCTGGTCTGACTGCCATAGGAATTAATCTCCGCAATCTGTTTTTTTTTTTGTTTTTTTTAAAAGGTCTTGGAAAACCGCTTAAGTACTCTTGACACCTATGCCGTATCGTCTACACAAAAGATAGTAATTATGGAACATTGGTGTCTTACACAGTAATAGTATTCCTATTAAATGCCCCACTGTGTAATAATGCCCCCCCCCAAATAGAAATAGTGCCCATTTTATGTCCCATGCATTAATATTGTTTCTCTTAGTGCTATAAACAATTGTAACCAAATAGTATTATTACCTCCATACTGTAACGGTCCCAGTCGTAGAAGTGGATCCACTGGACTACCGCAAGCGATGGTGTAAACCATGCCAGGGAGCGGAGTCTAAGTAGGTCCCAGTTTTCACCAAAGCCCGCCATTAAGCGGGATGGACTTGCTGCAGCGGGAGTCTACCAGGTCGCTACCACTGACGCGACTTGCTTGCGGCGACAGCCAAGGTATAGCGCAGTACAGAATCGTAAGGCAAGCTCGTAGTCGGGGACAGGCAGAAGGTCAGGACAGGCGGCAGAGGTTCGTGGTCGAAGACAGGCAGGAAGGTCAGGGCAGGCGGCAGAGTTTCGTGGTCAGGAGATGGAGGCAAACGGTACGGTACACGGAAGATCAGAACAAGACTTATGAAACGCTTTCTCTATAGGCAAAGGCACTAAAGAACTGGCAGGGAGTGGGCGGAAGGTAATATAGAGGTAATATAGAGGCAGCGCCCGGTAATTAGCCAATTACCGGCACGCTGTCCCTTTAAATTTCACAGAGCCTGTCCGTGCGCGCCCTAAAGCACGGGGACACGCGTGCCAAGCAGGAGGAGACTGATGAGAGACTGGAGCGTGGCCGGGTGAGTACCGGCGCGCAGGGGGACGAGTGCGCCTGTCGCCCGACACCCGGGCAACGGCGGCACTCGTCCTAGTAGCGGGGGCACCGACAGAGCGAGTTGCGTGCTGCGGCGCCGTTTGCAACACATACACAGTATTACCATCCTCTACAACCCCACATATTAGTAATGCCTATGTTCATGCCAAAATACACTAGTAATTTACCTCTTTCTGTCCCCATAAGGTAAGATTACTAGTATACTTCAACATATATTTTAATAATGCACCCTTGGCCTAATAAAAATACAATAAATAAAAAAAACTCTGAAACATACCTAACACCCTTTTTGAGTGCCTCAAACCTTTTCCTTCTGCCTGTTTTCTGTGATCACACGTGGTGGTGTTTTTACACCTTCAAAAGAGCACCAATAACCAGACCCCATCTGGTTCTATTTGGCCACATTAAAATCAAAAACCCAAAAGAGACCAAAAAAATAGGGGAGATACCTGTTTTTTTGGTCCATATTACAAAATTTCCCTGACAAACCATGAGTGAAAACGGGGAAATGGGTCAGGCTTTCTAGATTTGTACCTCTTTTTCATTGGGTATTTCTAACCTGAATCCCAATTATCCTATATGTGATGGCTAAAGGGCCATTTAGTCTACACTAGGGGATAGCCTCCATAGGGTGGGGTTGCCCCTTTCAGGGAAGTTGCTCTGCCAATTAGGTAGGGTAAAACAGGGGTTATGAGGTTATCTTCTTCTCTCTGTATCCATATAGCTTATATAAGTTTGCTTCGCTCTTTCACCATCCAATATAGGATCATCTGGCATTATTAGAATGACCTATGGACCTCTTCCTTTTTGAATATCATTGGGTCACGTGAGGTTATTATCTTTTTTAACATTTTGAAAGTGTATGACTAAAATTATTGATCAGATTGGATGTATTTATGGAGATATTGTTATAGATCAAAAACATTGTACATTATCCATATTTTATTGTTCTTAATAATACTCAATAAGTAAGTAAAAGTTATGTTTTAGCTGCTCCTTTGGGTTTTTGGTGTTTTTACACTGCCTGCTTCAGAACTTCAGAACACTTGGATCCTCAGCCAGGCTCGGACTGGCTCACAGGAGAATATGGGAAACCCTCAGTGGGCCCAGGAGCATGGTAGACCTTGAGTTGTTTTTTAACTGCCTCAGAAGAGGCAAAAAAGCAGAGAAAGAGAAGCAAAAAGCAAGAGTCAGGGTATAAGAGGCATGTACAGTCATTTACAGTAACTGTAGGCCCCTAAAATAAACTTCACCGATGGGCCCATACATGGCTCAACAGGTGGGCCGGTAGAATCAACTCCACCGGTGGGCCGTAGGCAACCCAGTCCTACACTGTCCTCAGCTGCCTCTGATCTCTCATAGGCCCCGGTTCTTCTGGTCAGGAAAGAAGGTAAGGTCAGTAGCCTTGAGCAGTAAAAGAGTCTAATGTTGCATACCTGGTGTCCATAGGATAACTAACCCCTCCAGGCTCCAGTGTTCTCACTGAAAGGCTGAGATTAGAGCGGATGGACATTCCCCCTCTCACACAAACTGCAAACCATGCCCCTATGTCTCTCACAGACTGCTCCCCATATCTCAGTTACACATACTGCTCCTTGTGGTACCACTCTTATATACTGCTCCTATGGTCACCTATTTCTCTCATACAGACTGCTTCCATGGTCCCCCATTGGTGTCATATAAAATGCTTACATACTGTAGTTTCCCATCTCTATTCCACAATGCTCCTAATGTCTACCTCTGTTACATAGGCAGCTCCCCATGCCCTCTCTCATACAGTCTGTTCCCTACTGCCCCTATCTGTTGAACATACTGCTCTCCATGCCTCCACCTTACAACTACTCCTTTGTATGCCTTTATCTCACAGACACCTCCCCACTCCACACTCATCGGTAACCTGAGGTGTAACTTACTAGTAAATCTCCTGAGCCCCACTGCAGCAATCTATACAGGGCACCCACCTACCATGTGCCATTCATAATACTGGTGTCTTCTTTTGTGGCAGAGAGGCCTTTGGACTCTCTCAGCCTCCAGAGCCCGGTAGCAGCTGCTACCTCTGTATTCCCTATTGTTAAGCCCCTGTTGTTAACCCTTACACACAGACTTATTTCTATTAGTCCTCTCTCATACAACTGACCAGTCAGTAGCATGAAGCTGAGAACTATTGCCAAATACATTGGTGCTCTGATTTTGCTTCATTTCAAAGTTACAACAGTTCTTACCTCCTGCTTGCTTATACAAGTTTATCTAGTTACCGACCCCCTCTCTATGTGCTCCAGCAGCCCTGAATGGGATGGTGTCTTCACTCTCTGCTGTGTCTTATCAGCAGCACAGGAGTATATTTTTTTTTACAAAATGTAACCCTTTATTTTTCTGTAGTCTTCTTCCTTGCTTTTTTAGACCCCTTCATCATTAATGTCACTTTAACAGGCTCAGCTAGGAATACCAGAGCTGATATGCCAACCACTGCTGTAGAATCGCCCACAATTTAACCAGGAAGTGGGAGCCTGAAGCTAGATGCGAAGAGAAGGCTCTGAGAAATTGCATTTGTGAATACCTCTTTAATAGCTCCCATGCAATAACTAATAAATAATATATGTGGCAACCTAGAATATGGTTTTACTGCCTTGATGGTGGCCCTGACATTCATCTTGATGGCTTTTTCTCAAAGAATGCTACCGATGAAGAGAACAGCTCCTCCATTATTACCCAAATAGTATTTTTGGTCATGAACATAGCTATCCATGCATAGGATTAGGTAAATTAAGCATAGTACAAATGGACAATAAAAATAGGGTTAAAAAAAAATTCATCTTCCACCTTAAGTATTTTCCTTTAATTGTTTCCAGTTATATACAGCAGTTTTACATCTGTCAAGGAACATTAACAATGCATTAGTATTGCATGATTTTGATTTTATGAGCATCTCTACCATCTCATCTT
Source organism: Phyllomedusa bahiana (assembly GCA_025379985.1). NCBI lineage: Eukaryota > Metazoa > Chordata > Amphibia > Anura > Hylidae > Phyllomedusa > Phyllomedusa bahiana. The sequence goes on from JAODAL010025269.1 coordinate 52,884, forward strand.
TTTAACATGCAAATATCTCTCCAGTTCCACACAAATGGTTTCAGTTTAGCACAATACAGCCAAATGTTGATTTTCTAAGTACAAGAAATTGTTCAGTTTTTCATTAGAAAACACAGGCAATGGAAAAAGAACATTTTTGTTAGCCCGTTTGGGTAACATCAAACCTTGTTATGTATTACTGTGTGTGATGTTATTTTGTAAGATTTAAAGGGATTGTCCAGTGAGAAAAAATATTTCTAAATAAGTTCTCTCCCACATTTCAGCACTTTTGTGTACCTTCATTACATTTTTGTGGGCCTCCGGCAGTTCTTGTTCTGTAGTTCTTTGTGTCTTGATACATAGGAACAGCTTTGTGTCAAGTCCAGAAGACCAAGTGACTTTGTGACCAGGTTTGACTTTTTAGGGCAATCTATAAAGCCAAACTGCTTTGGTTCTGCCTCCCAATGCTTTTAACAGTAGGTAGGAAAGAGAGGGTGTCTACTGAGACAGAGGTTGGGATAAAGAAAGATTGACAAAGCACAGCAAAGGATTCTGGGACTTGTAGTTGTACAAGGCAAATGTAAATAGCCTTTAAACAGGAAATGGTGCTGCTTAGCTGCAGAGATGGGAGGCTGCAAACACCACAATTAAGATTTATGTAATCAATGTAAGCTTTAGGGGTTTTTTTTGTTGTTGAATCCCTGGACAACTCCTTTAATAATATAAAGTAATACTAGCATCACAGATTGGTGGGCAAATTAAGTGAGAAAAGTAATTTTGTTAAAACAGCAGATAACTTCAACCTGAAACCTCATTTCGGCCCCAGGGAATAGGTCTAATCCTTTATTACTTTTTACATACAAATAACTGCACAGAAGAGATTTTTGAACACTCCAAAGAGAGAATGTACCTGCTGATTAACTGCATTACTTATTCTAGGACATTAATACATTAATACATGGAGTCCTAACTAGAGATGGGCAAATCGATTCTAACGAAGTGGAATTCGTTTAGAATTTCAGGAAAACTTTGGTACGTAACGAAATCGAACTTTGGGGTGAATTCGCGGAACGAAGATGGTGCTTTTCATTGATAAAAGGCTGCGGAGCACATGGCTATACATGGGGCCAAAAAGCACTCTGGGAAAGGAAAAGGTCATAGCCTGCATGACATGTGGCAGAGATGATAGCCAATTCATAGACCGCGGGATTCTGTGACGTCACCAACCGCATCTATATAAGACCGAGCGCCGCCCTGGAGCTCACACTCCTCTCACGTGTTACTGACAGGGAAGGTTGCCTTGCTAGCGGTGATAGCGCTTTCTGAAGAACTGATTTTTACAAGCGATTTTTGTGGGGTGACTCAGCTTGTCTCATGAGACTTTTCTCTGAATGTTCCTATTTCTGATTTTTTGGGGTGATGGATCTGAAACCAGTGTGGCTTCCCACTGCAGCTTCAATATACATTCACTATCCAAGTGGGGATCTAAGCCAGTTCCTGTTGTATTCTTTAAAGAAACAGCGTTTTTACAAAACAAATACCACTAAATCATTTTTGGCTGCTCCAATTCTATTGCGCACTTTACATCCACGGGTTAATTAAGCGTTGTTTTGCTGGTGTGCTGACAAAAATAAACCGTCTTTTTCAACGCCAAATATATATATTTTTTTTGTAGCCTAATTCACAAGCAAAGGTTAATTACAATTTTATCTCTTGTTGTGTGGCGTAGAAAATACGCCATTGTAACACGCTACAAAGCTACTAGTTTGTGGTGGCTCAATTCTATTGCGCAATTTACATCCAGGGTTAATTAAGCGTTGTTTTTGCTGGTGTGCTGACAAAAATAAACCGTCTTTTTCAACGCCAAATATATATATTTTTTTTGGTAGCCTAATTCACAAGCAAAGGTTAATTACAATTTTAATCTCTTGTTGTTTGGCGTAGAAAATACACCATTGTAACACGCTACAAAGCTACTAGTTTGTGGTGGCTCAATTCATATGCGCAATTACATCCAGGGGTTAATAAGCGTTGTTTTGCTGGTGTGTCTGACAAAAATAAACCGTCTTTTCAACGCCAACTATATATTTTTTTTTTGGTAGCCTTTTTCACATGCAAAGTTTTATGTCATTTTATCTCTTGTTGTGTGGCGTAGAAAATACGCCATTGTAACACGCTACAAAGCTACTAGTTTGTGGTGGCTCAATTCTATTGCGCAATTTACATCCAGGGGTTAATTAAGCGTTGTTTTGCTGGTGTGCTGAAAGAGAAAAACCGTCTTTTTCTACGCCAAATATTATATTTTTTTTTGTGAGCCTTATTCACATTCAAAGGTTAATTACAATTTTATCTCTTGTTGTGTGGCGTAGAAAATACTCCATTGTAACACGATACAAAGCTACTAGTTTGTGGTGGCTCAATTCTATTGCGCAATTTACATCCAGGGGTTAATTAAGCGTTGTTTTGCTGCTTTGCTGAAAAAAATAAACCGTCTTTTTCAACGCCAAATATATATATTTTTTTTTGGTAGCCTAATTCACAAGCAAAGGTTAATTACAATTTTATCTCTTGTTGTGTGGCGTAGATAATATGCCATTGTAACACGCTACAAAGCTACTTGTTTGTTGTGGCTCAATTCTATTTCGCAATTTACATCCAGGGGATTTAATTAACGTTGTTTTTTGACTGGTGTGCTGACAAAAATAACCGTCTTTTTTCAACGCCAATATATTATTTTTTTTTTGGTAGCCTAGATTCACAGCAAAAGGTTAATTACAATTTTAATCTCTTTGTTGTGTGGCGTAGAAAGATACACCATTGTACCACGCTACAGAAGCTAACTAAGTTGTGGTTGGCTCAAATTCTATTGCGCAATTTTTTACTCCGCAGGGGTTAATTAAGGCCGTTGTTTTGCTGCTGTGCTGACAAAAATAAACCGTCTTTTTCAACAGCCTGAAATATATACATATTTTTCTTGTAGCAAATTCACAAGCGAAGATAATTAAGCTGTTTTGTGCTTTTTACATTTGTAAAACACACAGTGCTTGTAAACGACACATACAAGTAAATTTTTTCCTGGCCATTTGTGGAGCGCAATTTATATCCAAGGGTTACCCAAGCTTGTTCCTGGGTTCATTTGGAGTCCAAAACAGGGTGTATATTTATCATATAACAGATATCTTCATCAAACAGTGTCGTACATTTTAGAAACAAACAGTATGTCAACAGAGAGGTGGCAGGCTCTGCATACTGCGAGTGGCAAGTGGCAACAAACACTTTCTGAAACGGTCCCAGGTCCGCAGCACAGCAAGGGACGTCTCCACAGGGGTCACTCGTGAGGCCCACAACTGCCGCAGTCATCTAGCGGCCAGTGTGTTGTACCAGCAACCCAATGGTTCTTGATTGTTGACTAGGTCATCCTCCCTTCCTCCCCCATATGACTATCTGACAACCCCACCAAGAGTCGGAGGGAATACTCAGAAACACAAACACTCGTTTGGCAATGGCCCGGGAGCGGTCAGCTGCCCTCACCTTGTCCTCACCCCCGCCTCTGGTCCCATCCAGTTACCCTCACCAGTGGATCTACTACTACTATGTGGTCTGGGCTCAGCCCACTATATAAGCGATGATGAACAATTTGAGGGAGGGCAGTCCAAGCAGCTACATGGCATCAGAAGAAATGGGGCCAATATCCCCAGCTTCTTGCAGTAGGCGGCAAAGGTATAGATGTGGAGAGTGGCATGGGAGGTCTTGTGGTGAGTGGTCAGCCTCGGCTTACCAAGACCCGTGATGAGGACAGTAGTGACGATGAAACACAAATAGATGATGATGTAGCCGACCGCACTTGGGAGCCGGGTGAAGCAAGGGCTTCATCATCGTCAGGAGAAGAGGGCGTCAGCTTGCGCGTCAGGCAGCGGCGCAGCAGTGTGAGGTCGGGAGCCAAGCGGCCACGGGGTAGAAAACCCGCTTCGCAGGTCCAAGACAGTAGCGGCACAGGGGCTCAGCGAGGCAGCGGCGGCAGTAGTCACTCAGTGCGGAGCGTTGGCGGTAAAATCAGCTACTCGGCGGTGTGGCAGTTCTTTGCTAAGACACCGGGGAGCCGAATATGGGTATATGTAGAATCTGTGGGCAGAAAGTGAAGCGTGGCCAGGGAGCTAACGTTGGCACAACGGCCCTGCGTCAACACATGCAGCGTCACCATCCGGTGGCCTGGGAGAAACGTGGCTCAGATGTGGTGGTCCATCCTGCCGCTGCAGCAGCAGCAGCGGCCAGTGGCACGCATGCCATTTCAGCCAGTCAAGGCTCCACCACCTCTGCAGAAGGCAGCTGTTTCTCTTTGACATCCTCTCCCGGTCCAGATGCTCCTGCTCCTCGCTACTCATGGCGCCAGCAGTCGTTCAGAGAGGCGATTGTAAAGAGACAACAGTATGCGTCCAACCATCCTAAGGTGCAGCAGCTGACCGTGCTCCTGTCCAAGTTGTTGGTACTGCAGTCCCTCCCTTTCCAAATGGTGGACTCTGCACCATTCAGAGAACTAATGGCTTGTGCCGAGCCGAGATGGAGAGTTCCAAGCCGTAATTTCTTTTCCAAAAAGGCAGTACCAGCACTTCATAAATATGTAGAACAGAAAGTGGGTCAGTCCTTGAGCTTATCGGTTTGTTCCAAGGTACACGGCAGCGCGGACGTCTGGAGCTGTAACTACGGTCAGGGCCAGTACATGTCCTTTACGGCCCACTGGGTGAATGTGCTTCCTGCCCAGGCACACCAACAACTTGGACAGGAGACGCCGCTTTCTCCTCCACGTTGTCAAACTGCTGCTCCTGCGCCAATGTCCGCCTCCTCCTCCTCCACCACCACCACCATCTCAGCCTCCACAAGTACTGCTCCATCATACCACATGTGTAGGGCACAGCGGTGTCACGCAGTTCTACACCTAGCTTGCCTCGGCGAACGAAGTCACACAGGGGAGGAACTGCTCCGCGTCATGCAGCAAGAAATCGATGTGTGGCTTTCTCCGCGCCAACTGCAAATCGGAACCATGGTGACGGACAATGGGAGGAACATGGTGTCCGCGCTGCACCGAGGAGGGATGGTCCATGCGCCCTGCATGGCGCACGTGTTCAATCTGGTTGTAAAAAGGTTCCTGAAGTCTTCCACCGATCTTCAGAACATTCTGAAAATGGCCAGGAAACTGTGCATGCACTTTATCCATTCGTACAAAGCCAGGAACACCCTCCTCGAGTTGCAGCGGCAGAACGGCCTCCCCCAACACGCTCTGATATGCGATGTTTCCACCCGCTGGAATTCCAGCCTGCACATGTTGGACCGACTGTATGAACAGAGAAAGGCCATTAACGATTTTTTGATGATCCAGGCAGACAGAAGTACTCCCCTGTGTAACTTTGATGTCAGCCAGTGGCAGCTCATGCGTGACACCTGCCGTTTGTTGAGGCCATTCGAGGAGGCCACGTTATTTGTCAGTCGCCAGGACTACGGGATGAATAACGTCATTCCACTGCTTCATGTCCTGGAACAGATGCTGAAAAATCTGTCTGGGCAGGGGACTGGAGATGTGGCGACTACATCTCGTGGCCACATGAGTCCGGTGGGGACTGAAATGGAGGAGGAAGAGGAGGACATTGGAGCAGAAGCATTGTCTGGTGAAATGAGTGGATTTTCTACCCAGGTGACAAGAGAGGAGGAGCAGGAGCAGCTGGAGGAGGTGGATGGAGATGAGGAAGACGAGGCAGATGACTCCCAAGCACCGTGGCAGTATACAGTGGAAATGGAGGCAGGGAGCCCCTCGGAGTCACTTGTGCAGATGTCCCGCAGCATGCTTATTTGCCTGGCTAGTGACAGCCGAATAGTCAGCATCCGGCAGAGGGATGACTTCTGGCTCTCCACCCTATTGGACCCTCGCTACCGGTCCAAAATGGGAGCCTTTTTCCCAGCTATTGAGAGGGAAGACAAACTCAAATACTATAGGGAAATCCTCCGTAATCAGTTGGCCGCTGCCTATGTGCGGCATCGTCCCTCCTCTGACAGGTCTGACCGGGGGTTCCTCAGCGCTCACGTACTACTGCC